>VYZU01067157.1:0-22795 GCA_013401355.1 Ceyx cyanopectus
ATATCTATGATTCTATGAAGTGCTCAGCAAGAGGCCAGGAAGGATGAAAAACCAGTGTCAAGGACAGCTCGACATACTGGGTCGTATAGCAGTGCCTGATGTCACACCCTGGAGAAAAAGATGTCCTTTGGAGCTGAGGGAAGAACCAGCTACCTGAGTTAATGGTGCTTGGTGTGTTGATGGCTCCCAGTATCGGTGCCTACCTGGGAGGGGCTGCCATCTTTTGTCTCATTCAGGATGGCTTAGAGACCAAGGGTGTGTTGATCTGGCCCTACCTGCTTCATTCCCCTGCTGACCATTGTGTATTTGCTGTGCCTCTGCCTTTTCCTTCAGCTCCCAAGGCAGCTGGCTCAACCTCATTTGATGGGATGAGGTGCTCCCCATCCTGTCACTCATGCTGAGGACATGCTTATGTGCATACGGATGGCTACAGGTCAATATGTCTTCTCTGCCGCACTAGCTGGGCAGGAGTTCACAGAAACAGTGGAGGGAAACTTTGTTTTTTCTGTGTTGAGCCTCAAGCTCATCTGTGAAGACTTCAAGGGACTGGACTTAGCTGGGCTCAGGCTGCAGAGACCGAAGTGTTAGTGCAAAGCGCACAAAAATGCAGGCAGCTTTGAGCTGAAAGCTTTGTGGAAAAAAATCAAGTTACAGCACAAGGGCTGTGTTGAGGAGCTGGTCACAGTTCAGATTGTAGGAGTGGTGTCAGCTTCCGAAGTTCTTCATTTATAGAAAAGTTCTTGAGCTTGCCAGGATGCAGTCTTTTAGGATCTGACAAAAAGTAGCTACAAATACCTCAAAATGGTATCTGTCAGAGGTGAAGTGTGATAAAGGTCATGGTTATTTTAGCAGCTTTGTGGTGGCTTGTCGAAGTGACTCTGTCTCAGCTGCACCTGAGGAGAATGAAGGTCTTTGATATGATTTGGGTAGTGCTTTGTAAGCATACCAGTTAATTTTTTTTATTTTTTTTTTTTAAATGTCAAGGCTCCAAGTCAGGCATGAGCTGATTTTTAACTGGACAATCAGAAAAACTTTGGCAGGACACTCACAGTCTCACTACCCAGGGACAGCTGAATACTAAACCAGATGGGCTCTCTTAGCCTTGCTATCCACAGGAGGCATTTGTGTGGAAAGCATGGAGGAGTGAGGAGCTCAGATAAGGCTGTAAGCTGTGCTGAGCAGAGGAAAGCAATCCTATGCGGGAAGTACAGCTCCTTGTGCAGCAAGGCTGCAGCAGCTTCCAGGGTTAGGTGGTCGTTGAGGAGTCTTTTCCTCAGGCAAAGTGTTTGCTGGGACTGCTTTCTGGCTTTAAAAACTTTTCAGATTTATTGGGAAAGACCTCAAAGGTGGTGAGGTGCTGTGCACCCAGCATGAATGATTTACAGTGTTGCTGGTTCTCAGTATTTTACAGATGCGTGTGAGGCAGGAGATGTGTTGTGTGGACAAGGGTATCTCCTTGGGTGAAAACACATGTTGTGATGTGTCCCTGCCATACTTGCAGAGGTGCAAGCTGCTGTGTTGTTACCAGGCAAACTGGAGGAGGCTGTAAGTTGCTTTATTTTTAGATCTTGCTACTGATTAAGTGCAGACTTTGCCCTGGTTCTGGGATTCTCAGTTTCCTTGGAACAGACTTTTGTTCTGCTCAGTATGGATGTGTTGGAAGGTCTGTTCTTCCTTTGAGGCTTTCTTCCTCAGTGCCTGCAGGGAAGGGAGAGATGTTGCACCAGTGGCCATTGGTGATGGAGGCAGGGGAAGGATAATCAGGGATGAACAACGTGGCTGTGTGCTCCTGGTGGGGTGTTCAGGGCACTGAAAGGAGCAGCAACCTGGGATTTTCTGTGAATGTTACTGGACCAGCACAGTCCCACCCAGTTGCCTTTTGGGTTTTGAGGGGTGTCATAGATCTGTCACTTCAGATGCTGGTGTGGTTTGGGCAAGGTAAACTACCTCTGAGACCACCTACCTGCTCTGCAGGACAGGAGACAGACATCCCGAATGAGAGCTGTTTCTCAAGACTTATCTGAAGCAAAAGCTTCCCATTCTGGACTGATGCAGGGAGCCCTGAAACCCACCTCCCATGCCAGCAGCTGCAGCAAGAACAGTCCTTTCAGCACTGGCTCACCTTTTTGCTCCCCCAGTGACTCGATTTTCTTCGGGGACTGTGGCAGCATCACCTGGATCCCTTTCTGGAGCGTGAAGACAATTGTGGGGTGATTGTCTGGTGAAAGAGAAGAGATGTCATATTGTATGGCAAGCACTCTGATAATAAATGAGGGAGAACAGAAGGATGTATTGTCCCCATGGAGCTTGTAGTAAGGACAGGAGATCTTGACTGGAAAGCTATTTGAGGGGATGCAGGGCAGGGGTGCCGTATGCCACCCACCCTGGGTCTGCTGCAGGGTCCTGGGGTCTTCAGTGGCAGATAGGAGGCTTGTGAAGAAATGGCATTTGGAGAGATGGGGTGGAGGAGGCAAATGTGCGTGCACAGCTGTCCCCACGAATAGATATGCCCTCAGGTTTGTGCCTGCAGGGGGGGCTTCTCCCAGCAGGACTGGTCCTTCTGGTGTGTGTAAAGGTACAGACAGTGCCACAGTGACGCCTGGTGATGGGATATGGATTCAGATCTGCACTTTCCCAGCCTTGCACCCACTGCATCTGTGCAGGACAGCAACCCACAAGATATGGGACAAGGAAGGTGTGGGCAATAGGGGGCTTTCTCAGGAAATAAGTGTATTTTCCCTAGGGTTTCAGTGCCTTTTAAAGACAACAAGACCTTTTTGGGTTTTTTTTTCCCCCTATCCAAAAAGCAAGCTTTTTATCTAAAGATCACAAACCCAAGACCCCTGGATAATGATCATCAGTAAAAGCACGATAAGGTGCAGAAAAGTGTCCAGATGGAAAGGTGGCATGGGCATTAGTGCAGCCAGAAACAGCAGCTATTTGGGGATTGCCCACCAATTTGGTTTGCTGTTTTTTTGATGGGCAGGTGCTGCAGAACAGGAGCCAGCCTCTACCACACCCCGTGAGTACAGCTCTGCCCAGCCGAGGCATGATGGCATCTGCCCTTCCTACTCAACCAGACTGAGCACGCCAGCCATGCAGGGAAGGGCAGGAGAAGCAAGACCAGTCTGCACACCTCTTCCCAAGACACACCACCTGAGCTGAGGGTTTTTTATCTGCCTGACTCTGGTCCCTAAGGGGTGTTGCAAGGAGCTGTGGCTTGGGGACAGTTGTCCCAGTGACAATTACTGCAGGATTAACATCTTTGTGAGGAAGATCACAGTCTTTTCTATTCATTCCCAGCTGTCTCCAGAGCAGTATGGCTGTGCTTTCACTTTCTGAGGTTCTGTATATTTAATATATTGCTGGGCTGTGTTGCTTGGGCAGCTGTGGGGCTGTCCTAACTCTTGAAACAGCTGCACCAATTAAATAGAATCATTGACTGGTTTGGGTTGGAAAGGACCTTTAAGGGTCATCTTGTCCAACCTCCCTGCAGTGAGCAGGGACACCTGTGACTAGAGTAGGTTGTTCAGAACTCTCTCCAACCTCACCTGGGCTAATTACAGGGATGAGGCATCAGCCACCTCTCTGGGCAACCTGGGCCAGTGTTTCACTGGAAGTATATTTCCCTCCCTCACCACCCTTTTCTTGAAGACCTTGCCAAACTTGTGTCTTCGTCCCATATAACACAGCAGGTAGCTCCTGTGTAACATAGCACTCATGGCTTGTCATTATCTGGGAATACCTGTGTAGTAGCTTGGGTTTTGTCTATTTTTTTTCTGGTGGCAAGAGGCTTTTGCATTAAAACAACTATGTTTGAGAAGGCCCTAGATGTACAGTGAGGCTCTGTAATAAAGTGGAGACTAAAACTAATAGTAGCACATTATCCAGAGGAACACTCAAGGTGCAGGGTGGTTTGAGCTAACAGACATGTCTGGGCAGTCTTGGAGCACACCAGTCTGTTAGCCCAGCTCAGCTGCAGAGCAGTAGCTCAAGAACCTGCAAGTATTAAAATCCTGTAACTCCCCTTAATTTTTACCAGAACTTGACAGTGATAAATGACAGGGAGCAGAACAGCAGCTTTCTGACACCCACTCAACCGTCAAAGCAAGATTAGTATGTGCCTATTTCAGTTTCCCCTTTAATCAAAAATCAATTAGACAGTTTCCAAATGAATACTCAGTCAGGGAGCTGGGTTGTCAGGCAGACTGACAGCACTTAGCACCATTTCCTTTGTTTTTCAGTTTAGAGTTATTCAGTGTACTGAAAGTAAACAGGTGGCTGAGGAAAGAAAAAAGATCTTTTTCTTTCCCCAGAGATGTCCCAGTGAGTGTTGCCTCAGTCCTGATGAAGCTTATTCCCCATTCCAGAGATTCAAAGCATCACCCATGTAATCCTTCTGAGCCTGGTGTTTGGCTGCATTGTTTTTCCTCTTTTTCTGCTCCCATTTGAGTTGTAACCCAAAAGATTAGTTGCTTTATTTCTGTTTTAGGGTGTGTGCGAGAGTATTTTTAACTTGGCTGTCAAAGAAAACAAGAGTTGTGCAACAGCTCTTTGCTCATGAAGTTTCTGCACCCTATAGCAGCTGTATGAAGGAGTTTGGCCTTTTGAAGAGGAATGTTGTGACACTGAAACCCCAGGTTTGGACATTTCTGCGTGGGAAGAACAAGCCTGAGCATAAATGTGGAGCTGGGGGACAAGCACTCGGCTTACTTTGACTGTAGGTGTCAGATGATTTGGAAAAGGGTGTTGTACTGGGTGACATGATTGGCACCCTGTCTTCTGTGGAGGCCTGAAAGCTCCTCATCACCTTCCAGGTGCAGAACCTGTAAGAGAAACACCAAAGACATCAAACCTCCAAGAAAGCATCTGCAGCTTAGCTCCTGAGAAGTGTCTCATCTTCATTTTCATCATGTCAGAAGAACAGATGGCTGCAGAAGAAGCCTGGTATCCACAGAGCCTCCCCCAACCTTGGAGAAAATGGACATGTACCTTCTCCAGAAGTGCATCAGGATAGGGAAGATGATGACCTTGGCCCTGTGGTAGAGGATACGGTTCAGTATCCCCTTGGAAGAAAAACTCCAGATAAAATCTCTCTCTTCTTCAGAGATGTTTACCTGTCCGTGGAGAAACTTTTATAAACCAAATGCAGTTTATGACTTTCCTGATGGACCTTAGAGGCATATTTCTCTCCCTGATCCCACCTTGCATTTCAGTGGTCACCAAGAAGAAACAGTAATTGCATCCTAGCTGTCCCAAACAGAAGGGCAGTATACCCTCTGGATTACTGTGGAAAATACTGTGCTGTGCTTTCCAAAGGGAGCCATGGGTACTGCAGGGGAAGAAGTGAGTGCAGTGGAGAGGGGATGGGGGTGACATTGACCTCTGGGAAGTGAAAGGGCTGAACTGGTGGCATGCAGCACCCATCCTGGTGCTTCAGCCCTGTAATTTCTTCAGCACGTAGGGGATTTCACTGTTCCCTTTTTCATGTATTGTTCTCAGTCTGTCTGGACCAAGTGCTAGTGTGAGTCTGGTGGTCAATCATTTCCCATCCCTATGGAGCTCAAGTGGAGGTTCCAAGCTCCAAAGCATGCTGTGAAGCTTCATAGAATGTTTGGCTGGAGCAGATCCAAACATCTGCCTGGTTCCCCTTTTTTCATGACTGCTTGCAGCAGTGATGCAATGGTCTTGAGCAATGAGCAGCCAACAACCTTCCTGGGTGGGTCCCAGGATCTTACCCGCAATCTGGGGGGGATATCAGAGTTCAGGAAGAGTTTGCTGATGATGGCAGCTTTCTTTTTGAGAAAGGCCACTTGCTTTTCTGATGGCATATTGCGGGCTGCCAGAGCTTCAACTGAATCTGCCAGCCTGGAAAACCTGCAAAGGCAAGTGAGGTCTTGCTCTGAGAGAAGCATTCTGAGTGCTAGGCTAGAAAGACATGGTCTGTCTTAGCTCCACATCTACTGGGTCAGAAAAAGCCATCCATGAGGTGTTGTACAGTGAGAAGCCACTTCCCTCTTCTAACACCCTCATGGTCATGGCATTCACCTGGGGCATGTGAAGCTCACCCTTCAGGAAAAGAGGGGACTCAAAACCTGGTCTCCTGTATGTGGGGGTGCACTGCGGTGGCTGTTGTGCACTGGCCATGATTTGCTCTTAGAGGTTTGCCAGGTGACTGGACAGAGTCAATGGAGAAAATGACACACTGGCATGTCAAATGCAGGCAAAATGTTAGCTTGCTTGGGATAATCAAACCAAAAGTACTTCTAAGATACCCAAACAGGAACCCTTAGCCAGGGGACTTTTTGTGGCTGAAAGGAAGGGTCTGGGGGGTTCCAGGGGCAGATTAGGTGTAGACAGCTACAGGGTGAGACTCTGGTTGCATTATTTGCTGCAGTGTGACGTCCAGATGCTAGCCTTGCCTAGAGGTGCTGATAGGAGTTTAGGGGTGGCAGCACAGACCTTAGCATGTGCTAAAATATCCATATACCCTCCTAAGAGGTGGGCACTACATTCAGGATGGGAGACTGGTAGTACATGAGCACCTGGTGGAAAGGAAACTTACTTGTCAATCTCCAGATAAAAGTGGAGGTCGTTGACAAGGAAGTTGATGGTAATGATCTGGTTGTCAAACAGGTGACGCTTCACTAGTACCATCTCCTTGTCTGGTGGGGTCTTGGCAGAGGCTACGTGGGAGTGGGAAGTGTTCATGGTGTTGCTGCTACTTGATAATGACATGACGGGCAAGTCTAAGAGAGAGGAAGAGCTTTTTTGTCCTGTTTCTCCCAGCACTGGATTTGAGACCAGATGGCCATCTGATGCTGAGCTACACCCTGCTCTTTCACCTCACCTGTGCTTGCTTTACCTGCATGCAAGTAATTTGCTGAGGATCTTTCTACCTATGGGAACTACAGCCTTCCTGCAACCAGGCTCTCCAGGGAAATGGGACTCAGACAGTGTGTACCTTCCAGCTTAGTAAACTCCTCTACCCACTTTCCTCTTTGCACCAATGGAGTGTTTATTTTCACAGTTTTCATAGGAAATGACTGCAGTATATTAGATCAAAAGTCTGCTGGTCTGTCTAGCCATTGTCCTGTCTCTGACAGAGGCCACAAGCAGGTAAGCAGGGAGAAGGAAATGTAAAAATTTGTATTAGTCTCCCCACCTACAATATTCTCAAACTTACTACTTTTTTTTGTTTGTTTTTTTTCCACAGGGATTTCTTGACCTAGATGGGTTTTCTGTGTATTTAACCATTTCAGTAGATTCCTTTTCTAATTGTTTTTCCAGCCCCCTTTAGAACCTGTGAGTAAACTTGCAGGATGTGCATGTTTTGGCAAAGCACTCTGTAGGTCAGCTCCCTGTTGCATAGAAAACCATTTCCTCTTGCTTTTTTTTTTTTTTTCTTCCACAGTGTCACCTTAGCTTCAATTAGTGCCTCCTGGGTTTTATGGAAGGGTTGCAAATAGTGGGAGAGATGAGCCACAGGTTTCCTCCATTTACTACCCTGAATTGCCCCGGGATTAGATGAGGGAGGGAGGTAAAGGGAGTGGCAGAGGTCTAGCCATACTTTCCTCCTCATTTTCTAGTTCCTGACGGAGAAAGGTCTCAAACTCCATACGGCATTTGTCATTGTACATCTCCCTCCGGAACTTGCAGAGGCTCTTGACGATGTCTTGAATGACACACCAGGCCCACCGCTGCGGAGACACAGCTTGTGTCAGCCACCAGTACAGCCTGGGAGAGCCAGCCACTGGTGCACCAGTGGGGCTCATCCCAGACAAAGCCCTCCTGTTTGGACCCACCACTGAGCTGGAGCACCAGAGCTCAGCCTTGGAGATAGGATTTGTGATCCAGCCATCTCTTTTCTGGTATTTCTTAGTTACACTGGTGGCCACAAGTGATAGTGTGAATCACCTGGCTAGTTCTTACCAAATTTAGTGAAGCCTGCATGGAGTAGGACTCCAGAGTCTGTAGGAGCGAGACTTTACCTATCATCTGCCTTTTGCAGCTCTCCAAGTTTGACCCCCTGACTCCATTTATGTGAGCACCATTTGACTTGTAGCATCTCCTCTCTTTCTTGCCTGGACAACATTATCAGCCACCCAGCAGAGAGGGTCTTTCCTTACCAGATCACCTGTTTTGAGGCTCTTCATCTCATGCTGCAAATGAAGGTTGGACTTGGGGGTACTGCTCGGTTGGAACAGGTCCTGATACTCTTTAAACCTGGCAGATGGAAGACCAAAGAGCATCAAAGGCAGTCAGACACATGAGAAAGACAGTGATTTTGTGTGAGGGTGGTAAGCAGGGTGAGCAGCTGACAGGGATAGCCTTGGGTTGGGGTCCCACTGGATTTCTGTTCCTGGAGGAGACTGGAGAATGGGATGCGGGCTGGATTCCCTTCCCATGGACTATGTTCTTGCACATAGCAGGCTTTGGAGTGTCTGTCCTGCTTATCTGTATTGTTTCCTCCTCCAGTCCAGCACTCTGCAAACCCAATAGTGATTTGGTTCCCATGGGACAAGCCCTACTGGCCTTGCATCAAAAAAGGCATCAACAGCTGCCACAGCAGTTTTACTGGGGTGAGAGTCTGACTGGGATTTTGATGCACCAGTTGGTAGTTTATCAGGAAATATGTTTATAGCAGTTGCTGTCTGCCATCTTGGGGTGGGATGGATGTTAGGAACCACTGGGCTTAAGGAACCAGCTTGACCCAGGTGCTCACCATCGTTTTTCCATTGCCTTTTGGACAAAGATCTGTGCTGCCATCAACATAAAGGTGTTGACTGTTTCAGCTTCTTTTATTTCTTTGATGATTGAAGCATCACAGTCCAGCAGCTCCTCTGCAAGAGAAGTGTGGTCACTGCTTTCCTCTGCCAGCCACCCCTGAACCACCACGACATCTCTTTCTACCTTCACATCTGCAAGTGCATCCTGTCCCATCTCTGCCTCCCCTGCCTGCTGTATGCTCAGCTGGGTTGTCTCAGCCTTTTTCCTTTCTATACTGTGGTGGAGTGGAGCTGTGACTGCAAGAGCAGCTAAATGAGACAAACTAGGGAAGAGCCATTTCTGCCACTACAGGCCTTGCATGTTCAGATGTCAGCAGATGCTGCCAAAGTATAAGACCACCTTCCTAGAAATATAAGTAGCAATAGAAGGCCTCAGCAAATAAATACTTCACTGAAAGTAGAATTAGCAGGTCCCTTCAAGGGATATAAAAACTGCCCAGGGAAAAGACATAAATTAATGGCATAAAGAGCAAGGTGGGAGGGCACCTACCAGCTGGAATTTCAGCATGGAAAAAATTTCTGATGATGCTGTTAATGAGGAAGTTCTTTGTCTTGGGGTTGGTCTCTGTGACTAGCTTATCCACAGCCATCCAGAAATCCAGTGGTTTATCTGCATTGCGCTCCTTGAGGAACTTCTTGAAGTACTGCAGGTGGGAAGGGTTGTGCAGTACTTTTGTGAAGTGCCTGTAGAAGACAAGAAACCAGGAGATGTGAACTCTGCTGCCAGAAACCTGGAAAACAGGCAGGACCTCTGTGCTTCCCTCTCCAACAAGAGAGAGATACCTGAGGAAGAGCTAGAAATGTGGATGAGTGCTGTGTAGGATTTGTGAAGCAGATGGGCCAATGAAGGTACTGGTGGAGCACAGGCTCTCTTATCTGTCTTGTCTATAGAATCATTTAGGTTGGAAAAGATGTTTAAGATCATCATCCACCAAGCACTGGGAAACCAGGAGGGAATTTTCCTGTCAAACTGTTTCTCTTCTGCCATAGGTGTGCCTGCTTAACAGCTTTGCTGTCATGTATCAAAGGAATTGCTGTTGGCCTGAAAAGGAGGATTTGCCCAAGGAGTGAAGGAGAAGACAGGACTTTGAGTCTGCAATGGGGACATCAGAATCTGAAAATGGACTGGGCAGCCCCATGGAGACAGGGAGGGAGGCAGATAAGAATGGAGCATCTGGAAAGACTAGTAGAAAGAGGCAGTTCTGCTCTCCTGTAATGCTTGCTGAGAATAAACAATTTGCCACTGGATGGCAGAGGGCTTCATGTGTTTGGCCATGAAAAGAGTGATCTGGAGTAAAATATCCTTGCTTCTTGCAACTGGCAGATCAGGAGACTGATAGCTATAAAGCCAGAGGACAGCTACATTGAAAGATTCAGCAGAGTTTTGGAACCCCAAGGCTGGGAAAGGACTTGGATTTTGGGTCATTTATGAGGTTAGCAAGCCCTTATTTGAAGATCAGTGGACGGAGTCAGATTTTTTCTTTAAGTGTGGCTTCTGAAACTGACTTTCACAATAAACAATAAGAACTGCTCTTGTTCAGGACTGTCCTGGTTACCATTTATATCCCAGTGTGGAGCTGCAAGGACTCATATCTGGAATATTTCCAGGAGGTGAGACATGAGCCATGTGGACAGTCATGTGGTCAGCAAGTAAAGAGATCTAGGTGTGGTCACAGGGTGATTTTAATATATTTTTTTTTTTTCTGGGAATCTGAGAGCTGCCTAGCTGTAGTACAGGTAACATGCCAGGGAGCAATTGATGAAAGCATGCATGAGATGTGAGGACTAAATCAAACGTGGGCTTGGAGGTGAATTAAAATATTTTTCCTTCCTTCCCTGGTAACTCCACAGTTCAGACTCATAGTACACCCATACCTATATCTGAGAGGGCTCCAAGCAGAGAGCTGTGGGACTACAGGGAAGCACTGGGAAAAATCTGCTTCCTGGGAGAGTGTAAGTAGCAAAAAACAGAAAAGCTCTGTGCTACAGTGTGCCAGACCTGGGTCTTCTAGTTGGCTTCTCTATTACAACACTGGTTGACCTTGATTTGATTTTTATCACAGGAACAGTCTTCTTCTTTCTCTTCTCGGTTTCTCGAGCTGTGGGGACACAATAGGGTTGGCCTCTTCCTCAGGTGACAGCCAGAGCCTGCTCACAGCTGTCCTCAAGGCAAAGGACCATCAGAGAAACCCAAGCTGTCCCCGTAGCCACCATGCTGATGTGTGCATGGTAAGCCCTGCTCAGGAGACACCCGGTGCTGTGAGAACTCTTTGTATCATGTGATTTAACTTCCTTGGCATTTGCTTCAGAGAAGCCCTCCCACTCCAACCCTTTCTGGATGGATCAACACTCCAAAACATATATGCATTTTAATGGTGACTAGGCCTCTCTCTTCTTCCAGAGATGCTCTACCAGATGATGGGACATAAGCAGGGAAGACCCCGGCTCATCCTGTCCCTTAATGCTATGTTGGAGCAATTTCAAGAGCATTAAGACTGGGGGTTCACTCTGCTTTTAGTCTGCTTAGACTGGACTCACCAGCTGTTGGGGCTTTAGGATGCAGAAGCTCCTTTTCCTTGCTTGGGCTATCCACAGTCTGAGCGCTGGACTTCATCTTCTGGCATTTTGCTTTAGACAGAGAACGCAGGACAGATACCATGTTCATTACTCCTGGTTATGACAGCCCTTCAGCACTTGCTCTGAGTACTGTATTGTGATTGCTACCCACCTTTCCTTTCTCCTTCTGCCCTTTTCCAAGGATCTACTTGTGACACTGCATTTCTCAGGTATGACCAAGGCCCCTCAAGCTATCTAAGGGTTGCTACAGGTGACTGCTGTCACTATCAGTGCATCAGCAGGTGCCAAGTAACTTAATGTCATTCTCCAAAGATGAAGAAAGAAGAAAAAGATGAGGTTTTACACCAGCATGGCTAGCCCCAGTGTCCACAGGAGAAGTTCAGGATGTGGAAGGGAAGTGACAGTGGCTGTTGCTGGCTTTGGGTTTCAGTCACTTTGCTGTGACAGTGCAAGGATGTGTTATTTGGTGCCTCTGGTACTGGAAGAATTTAGCTCATAGGTTATTGCCAAAGCTTGGATTACGGCTCATGGCTCCCAGATGCCTTGTTCCAACCCACTCCACAGTGTCCATGAGCTGTCAGCAATACAGCAATGCACCAAAGCCCACATGTTAGGGGTGGTGGTCACCACAGATGCACAAAATGTGCTTTACCAGACTGGCAGAAATGCAGAGCCTCCTCTTACCGGTCCTGAACTGAAGTTCCACACCTGCTTGGATGGAGCCCCCTTTCTGGAGGTCCCGAGTGGCAATTAACTGCCAGTGCTCAGAGGAGAGACCTTCCAAGTTCCTTGTGCCATGCAAGCCCTGGCTCAGCTTCAAAGACTCCTTTATCTGCTGGGACCGGAGGAAACACCCGTCTTTCCCAGCAGCGTGGCCTTGCATCTTGGGCATCGGAACATCGCTCTGTGGAGACTGAGAAGAGCAGAGGGTGACTGCACAGGGTACACACCCCATTTGAGAAGCTGCTCCTGTACTCTACCTACCAGACTAGCTGCACATTTTACTGTACCTTAGAGTACAAACCTACCCAGGTTATATCTCTGCTTTAGCTTTAAAGCATCTGAAGAAAATCTATGTGAGTATGAAGCTCAGCATAGACCTTAAACCTACCCATGCAGCTGCTCAAAGTTGTCTCACAACTACCTGCAGCTGGGATGTGCAGCAGGTCCCTTGGGTAGTCCAGACAATGGCTTGCCATTGAAGGCAGCAGCTTTCTTGAAGCAGATAACATCCACCCAGGAGAGCTGTAAACAACATTGAAGGTATCCCCTGAAGACAAGTAACCTTATGTGCCTTTTTGGTTGGCTGCTATCCCTGGAAGCAAGCACCAAAAATAATCCTGCTAAGCCCCTGGCAGTTCCCCTGACAGCAGCACAGTGAGATGGAGGAGGAGTTTGGCTTTAGGGATGGTGTCCACAGAGTATATGATCTCAGCACCTTCTGAAGTGCTAATTGTACTCCCAGACCAGGTTTATGCTCTGAGGGGTAATTTCCTTGACAAGAGATGCTTAAAAACCCAGGTGGCTAATTGGCTTACAACCAAGAGCATTTAATGAATCACCGTCAGGAGCTGACAGCTGACTTTTCCAAAACCCTCAGCTTGTGCTCACCAAGATGCTGGCATCTCTGTAAGCTGGGTCTTTGGGGGTACTAGCCCTGACAGCCACTCCTTACCATTTAGAGGACCAGCTACTGGTTTGACATCACAGTTTGGGGGGAGGCTTAATTGGCTGGTATAAAGAACAAAGTCTGCAGTGAGCAAAATCACCTGTGCAGGTTGTGCAGTGACCCAAGCAGGGTAGGATGCTCAGGGATTTTTGGTCTATGGGGAGGTTCCTGGATGTGAGGTTAGGGTTTAGTGTGTTGATAAACATGAGGCATTAGGGGGATTTCTACTGCTGAGAGGGATAATAGTCTGGGAAGCCAAGTGCTTGTGTGACTCTGCTTTCTTAAATCATTCCTCTTTACACAGTGGGGAAAAAAAATCTATGGAAAACTTCAGTGTGGTTGAATCATTGGCTAAAAGGCTGTGTGTCCTCTTCCCTTGGTGTGCTGCCCAGGTGCTCATGCTGAAACAGGGATGGATATACACCTGTGTGTCTGCATGGGAGTCATGCTAATAGCAGAATTCACTATGGGCAAGGGAAAAATGGGGACTTAATTCCCAGAAGTCACTCAGTGCACTGCTTGCTGCTGGTCTCACCGCTGTCTGCCCTGAGAGACCACTTTAAAGTGTGTGTCTCTGGCTTTGGATCGGGTTGTGATCTCTCAGGAGAGCTCTGGAAAGGCATTCCTGCAGCACTGCTGACTTAAGGGATGCTGCAGTGGAAGAGATGAGGATCATTGCTCCAGGCAGCTGAAGCAGGGCAGGTTGTGACGTTGCCCCTGTATTGGGGGACACAGTGGGATGTTGGACTGCTGCAGTTAATGCTGGGCTTCTCCTCCCTCTCTCTCTCCAACTTTTCATGTCCCAAGTGGTTCTTGCACATCCCTCAAGGATACCGATGTCCCCAGTGTATCCACTTTACCATAAACTGGAGGAATGTCCTGTCATCATCAGCCAGAAATTTCTCATACAAGAAGCAGAGCACCTGAGGAGGAGCAAAGGTGGGTTGTCGTTAATCAGTGCTCTAGCAGCAACTACTATCCCCCTGTCTTACTGTACCCCGAGGTCACAGTAATGATGTCTTGGGCAGGCTACACCTCGCTGAGATGACCAGGACAGCTCTATCGGGAGCTGTACACTCAGGTTGGTCCATTGGGCTGCTCAGGGGCCGCCCAGAAGGGCTTGGGTTGTAAATGTGTTTTGCTTGTGTTGTGTTGGAACCAGTGACTCATGTAAAGAGATGATCACTGCACAGCCATCCCTTGGCATGTACATCTAACAACTGAGGTCACCAGCTGCTAATTGACAGGTCACCTCTGCTCCACTGCCCAGCAAACCAGTGAAGATGCTCCTCTCCACTGTCCTGGCACATCGTGGTTGCTAATCCACTGCAAAGTAGCTTGTTGACCACAAACTTTTCTTTTTCTAATCTCTTTTCATCTTAATTTTTCAAACACCTCTTTCCTTAAACATGCCCATATAAACTGTACCACCCAGCCTGACCATGCCAGCACTGTTTTGTACCTTACAAATCTCATTCTGGACCCTGAATATCCAAGGGGAGAATTCTCCAGACATCAGATGGTTCCGCAAGCTCTTGAGAGTCCCAGTCTCCAAGGGAAGCTGCAGAATGGTGCTGTCCTCCAGGTAGGTATTGCATATCTTCTCACCAATCAAATGTCGCAGGAAGAAACTGTTTTCTCTGTTGGGGTCCAGCACCACAGGCAGAAACTCCTCCAGGTCATGCCATAGGTCCAGGAGGTGAGTCTCCATGGACCAGTCCTGGCACTTCAAGAAGTCCCTGAAGGGTCGTCCTGCACAGGTATCAGCACTAAGAACCCATGGAAGGAAACTCAAGGTCTTGACTGGCTTTTCCAGGGATGGCAGCTGGCCAAGGGGTGAAGAAGAACACAGATTGGAGAAGACTTTATTTTCACAGAAGTCTTCCAGATAAAGGACTTGTTCCACATATGGTCTAGGTCTTTTGGAAGAGATTGCTCCTCCCTTGCCTCCAAAGGCAGCATTTTCAGGATGCTCTGACTGCTGAGGCATTGATCCCAAAGCATCTTTATCCACATGGGATTCCTTTGTGATCCCAGCTGGCCCTGATTGCCTTGCTGGTTGCATCTGAAAACTGGGAAACTTCTTTTCTTGTATGTCTCTTCCCTCTTTGACCAAAGTCCAGATCTCTGCTTTGGCCTTCTTGCTGCAGTAGGGTCCTGACAAACCCTGGCTCCTTTTAATATGCATTGTGAAGAGATTCTCTGAGAAGCCTGAGGGCTCCTGTAAACTGGCCCGTAATAAACGCTCCTGGTATTCTTGCAGCAGAGGCTGGCATGATTTCTCTTTCTGCATGTGCACCTTGCAGTGGATGAAGAATTTGGGGAGCCAATAACTCTGAATCATAAAAAGGACCTGTTCCTGCATCTTTCTTAGCATTTCCCTCCTGGTGTTGACAGGTTGAACATGCCTGGGTTTCCACAGTGACCCTGAAATGGATGCAGGAAATGATGATGGGGAGATGGCTCCATGCAGACCATTACCCAACCAAACAAAGCTGGTGATGGTATACCATCTCCCTGGGATCACTTAGGAAAGTCCACCTCACTGGGAGGCCACTGCTCATCCCCAGCTCCCATGTTACCAATGTTGGTCCTGCAGAGTGTGACGATTCTGGAGCCTTCGTGCAGGTAAGTGGCTTTCAGCCTGTGGAGCAAGGATTGGTAAAGGTCCCTCTGCCTCGCCTCCGACTCATCAAGCTCCAAGAGCCTTTCAGTGGTGAGCCAGAAGTTGGTCAGTTCTTCCCCTATGGATGAGAGAAGGGACAGAAGTTGGAAGGACTAACTGAAAGCCCCATTGATGAGTGAAGCACCCTATGTTATTAAAAAAAAAAATAAAGAAGGAAGGATTGCCTGGATGTACCATGGAAACAGTGTAAAGTCAGGGTTGCACATTTCCTAGGCATGCACCACCCATTATGGGGTTCTACTGCTGGTTCATCTTCCAAGTTCTAGCTGTGATCATAGTGTCTTCTGTCCCACTGGTGCTTACTTGTGTCCCCTGCTCTGTGCCAGTGGGGGCAGCTTGCCCTCAGTGGGTTGAGGAGGAGTGCTCTGTGCCCACCTGCCATCCCTTGGATGAAGGCCTGAAAGTGCCACATGCCTTGGCTCCCGCTGATGCACTTCTCCAGCAGCCACTGGTCCGCGCTTTGCCAGTTCAGCAGCTTTGCTGTCAGAGGGAGAATGCAGAGCATGGCATCAGGGGGTACATGCAGAAGTAGTCCCCAAGAAAGCCCTTCAGACCCCACCAGCATCCCCCAGACTCCATGACACAGGCTGCTGGATGGCAGCAGTGCTGTGCACCAAGAGACCAGCAAATTATGCTGAAATAGGAGTTTTGGCCAGGTTGTTGTTTGCAAGGACAACTTCCTCATGTTGTCATATAGTCTGCCCAGCTATTGTGTGTCTTTGCCTTGCAAGCATCCATCTTTTTTGTCTGGATTTGTGGCTTGCCTTCAACCTCTTTCAGCTTGAGGTTCAACCCAAGCATAGCAGAAGCAGCAGCAGCACACTCAGAAGCAGCACTGGAGAAAGCATTGATGAAATGCTTATTTTTCTGAAATCCAGCTCTGCATCCCCAGTGCCACAGCTTGCTTTCTAGTGGCTTCCCCTTGTGCTGAGACACAGGCCCACAAAGGCTGGGCTGAGATGTCTCATTTTAGGGGCAAACTGAGCACAATTCAGTCTTGTTGTTGGTAGGAAGGAGCATGGCATAGGCCTGTTTTCCCAGGCTAGGATGCATCAGATGAAGAACATATCACAATACAGTACCAGAGCTCTGGGGACTGCACATAGCAGCAAAGCTGAAATGACAGAACCCCAGGTTTCCAGGTTCAAAGATGTTCTCCAGCCCTGCTCTAACCATGAGCCCCATGGTAAACTCTGCAAAGCAGCTATTTCTGCTGAAGGCAGTGAGCCTGTCCTGATAGGGCTCATCCCTGGAAACCCTGGGATCTGTTGCATCCCTAAAAATGGGACGTGCAATGCCATGTTAACCCGGAGAAGAGGCATGACCTGCACCAGGCAGTGCCAGTCCCGGCAAAAGGCAGCTGCAAAGCTGCTCTGATTTCCTCCGTGCTGCAATGACTCACCTGCTTCCCTCGACCGAATGAAACCCAGCAGCTTCTGGCAGAGGATGAAGTGGAGGCACAGGCTGGATTTGCAGAAGTGTGGCAGGCGGTGCTTTTCCAGCCAAGCCAGTAGAGCCTGGGGGCTGGGATCCTGCGTTGCAAACCCCCCAACCAAGGAGAGGATTAGCCTGTGAGCAAGGAGCCGACTCTTGCCTGGGAAGTAGGGTGAGTAACGGGCTCCTGCTGGGGGGAGGAGGCAGGAAAGGTGCCGCGTTGCTAGACGGCGGTGCGAGCCATCCCCGCGCTGAGAAAGAAGGGAGATACTAGACTACAGCCCCTGCCCGCGTCTTTGAGAGCGCTGCCTGCAATCCTGGGAGACCCGGTGCCGAGTGGCTGGCTCTCCTCCCAGCCTGCCTGCTCTCCCGGCGCCCAGGCAGGAAGGCATGGCAGTTTGCTGGCAGCACCACCGAGAGGAGCAGGTTCTTTTTTGCTACGGGATCTGAGCCACTGCAACCGGTGCTCGTGGCTGTGGGGAAGGGGAACGGCTGTGGGGAGGGCTGAGCCAGTCAGGCTCAACAGGACTTCAATCATGGTGAACTCAAGAGGAATACAGGACACTAGGGGCTGATGTTTGTGTCCTCCTCTGCAACCACATATGCACTCCTTAACTCTAGCTATCAATGTTTACTGAGGGCTGGGTGGACCCTATAAGCTGCACCAGGACTTTAAATGGCTTGTGCTCCTCCCAGGGCTTAAAAGCAAAATGACACCTGGGTTTGCGCAAACACCCTGGCTGAACAAATAGAAGAGACAGAGAGTGGCTTTAGCATTGAGAAATAGGCTCCTTCCCTCCCCTGCCCTGTGCTTTTTCTCCCTCCTCTTCACCCTCCCTGCCTCCTATAAATGGGCATTTTCTCACCAGACAGCTCGGTAGCTCTGGCCAGAGGTCCCACTGACCCGTGCTGCTAAAGTAAATGGGTGTCTGACCAAAAACCTGTATGGAAAGGAAAGGAGAGCTGAAGGAGATGGAGGGTAGCAGGGGATCCTAAAGCCCAGCTCTTCCTCTTTTAGTTAGTCCTCACTACTGAAAGCGGCATTGTCTTCCCTTTTGAATCATGCTGGGGCCCTCAGGTTTCCTACATTTTTCAGCCTGGATGTGGTGTATTCCCAATTTTCCTGGGGTCTCTAACATCACAGAAGCTGAAAGTTCATCTAAGAAGAGCTCAGAGAGGTCCCAGGCCTTATGATGCAGAGTGGACTTACGGGAAGATTCAGAAATGTGTTGAAAAAGTCAACAAAGACATCATCTCTCAGCAGAAGCCCCATGTTGGTGGACGCTATGGTTGCTACAAGGGAGGAGAGAAGAGAAAGTTACCTGAGCTTCTTGTTGTCAGGTGTGATATAAATGTGAAACGAGGGATGAGTTTTGAGAGGAACACTTTTAGAGGATGCACAGTAAGGGCTTGTCTTGTGCAAGCATGGGTGAATTTGGAACTGGGACAGTCCATGAAATTTGGGTCCCAGTGAACCCATGTGCTCTGGGAGGGTGGCACACGGTTTTTGAAAAGCATCAGGTTCAGCTGCATGCAAGAGCTGTAAAGTTTGAATGGCAGATTCCTAGGAGCCTAGAGAGAAAAGTTATATGTCTCATGGAGGCTGGGCACAGGTGGTGGCATCCATAGGGCAGCAAGAGGGAGGTGCTGTGGCTGGAGGGGACAAGCTGTGCTTCTCTACCTTACCCAGACACCAGACATAACCCCACTATTATAGAGAAGAGCCATGTGCTGTGCTCTGGTGTTGCTGTTCCAGCCCCACTGCTTTGGTGCTCTCCAAGCCCTCTTGGTCAGGTTCTGGTAGCAAATTCCCCCAGATCAGCTGGCACCATCAGCCTGGGGACAGCCTGGGGCTCTGCCTCAATGATAGTCACTGCAGACCACCCAATTCATCCACCCAGCAGTGTGCCAGTAGTGCCCAACATGTCCCTCTATCCTGTGAAGCTTTAGTCATGTCTGAAAGATCTGGATACATGGGGGTGGGCTGGCATCAGCCTGCTGATGGGTGGATCCCTTGGAAATGGCCACTTGCATGAAGGCACAGCAAGGACATAGATTTCAGAAGCCTAACGCTGCTTATTCCCTGCTGTCCCCTTTGGGATGTGCTTACAGGGGCTGAAGCCCCCAGCAAAGAAAGGTAATGGACTCACCAGTGGTTGTCATGCTGCCATGTCTGGGTGTTGCTGTGTTCCGGAATGCCACGTTGCTATGAAACACTTGTCCCAGTCCTCAAGGAGATGCAGGGCTCTCAGTACCCCCCTCTTTGCTGTCCTTTAGGGAAATTGTTTTTTTTAATCACCAGACTTGCAAACACACTTAGGAGTCCTGAAATTAAACCCTTCCCCTTTCCCCACTTAGGTGATCTTCTTGCCTTCAGAGCAGGTTCTTGGCACCCATACAGTTTATGTCACCTCAATTGCTCAGTTGGTGACAGAAATTTCACAGGCCCTCACTATACCTGCTCTGGACAGAGCAAAGCCAGATGTCTTATTACCTGCCCTGCTTAATCAGATCTGGGGCTGAGGCCCAACCTTGGAGACCCTCCAGTGAGAAGAGGAGAAATAAAGCAGGTAAAGCCACATTACCCTCGCAGCAGCAGTGACCTGTTTCCCTGTCAGGAGGAGGAATTTGCTCCCCAAGTGGGTATTTGATCCCATCATCCTTAATGCTGTAATGTCAGACCTGGCAGGGCTGCTAGTGTCTTCTATATTTTGGGCACCATCATGCCTGGGGTTGCTGATGTACCTTGTAGCAGACATGGTCTGCTTGTCTGTGGCTCCATGCTATCGATGGGGGAGTGAAGAGTTTTGTGGTCTCCCCTGTACAGGAGGTCTCTTCTGTGCTTTCCTAAGGGAGTGGGAATGTGTGTGGTGGTGGGGGGTGGAGAGGCAGCTGCAGGATAGACTCTGTCAGCCTTGTGTTCTTAAGAAGCCCTGAGCTTTCTCCTGCTGATCGTTAACAAAACACAGTTGTGTTGAGTGTTGTGTTCCCTTCTTTGCTGTAGCTGCAGTCCCTGTTACTGTCACATGTGCGGGCAGGTTAAAGCACAGGTAATAGTTTGCAGCCTTCCTGGAGCCACCTCTGATAGTGGTGGGACAGGACAGTTGCCCCCACCCCACAGGGTCCCCCGGAGCAGAATAACCTCACAGGGTCCCTAGGAGCAGGGACACCTCACAAGGTGGCGCTATCAAATCAGGAATGAGAAGCGTCCCCAGCAGAACAGGGATTGTGACCTCACAGCCACAAGCAGTACAAGGACAGGCTCATAATTAATTGGGGGCGGAGCTTGTGCAGTGTTGATGACACTAATCCACTCAATTACCCCAGAGAAGTCTATTTCTTTGTTCATCACTGTGTTGCTCTGTGCTAGGAGGATAACCAGTGCTAGTAGACCAGACCAGGAGGGATAGGATAGAGATATGTGAATGTTAGAATCATGGAATCATTTGGGTTGAAGAGCTCTTTCAGATCAGCAAGTCAATCTTTAACCCAGAACTACCAGATCACCACTAAACTATGTCCCTCAGCACATCACATCTACATGGCTTTTAAATATCTCTAGGGATGGTGATTCTGACACTTACCTGGGCAGTCTGTCCCACAGTTTGACAGCCCTTTCAGGGAATAAATTCTTCCTAATATCCAACTTAAAACTCTCCTGGCACACCTTGAGGACAGTTTTTCTTGTCCTATTGCTTGTTCTTTGGGAGATGAGACTGACCCCCAACTCACTGAAACCTTGATTGAGGTGGTCTTCCCTGAGCCTCCTTTTCTCCAAGCTGAACAGCCCCAGATCCCTCAGCTGCTCCTCACAGCTTGTGCTCCAGACCCTTCAGCAGTCCTTAGGGAAAGGTTGCAACTTATATAAATATTATTATTATATATGTGTATTCTAGTTGGCAACTGAACAGATGCTTAGTTTGCTCCTTAGAGGCTGGTGTAGCTTTGCCAATGCCTGTCCAGTCTGACCTGACCTCAGCAGGACTGTGCCAATCTCTGCTGGGAAAGGACCAAGGTTGTGAGCAGGAACAGGCTGACAGGGTTACTGTGGGAGTGCACAGGGCCATTTCCATGGAGACTGTCCTCAAGAGGAGATCCCAAAAATTGTACGGCATTATGGAGCTCTGCTCAGCCTAGCTGCAGCTTCCTGGGATTTGTTCGGTGTGTTCATGGGCACATATGCCCTGCTCACCTTGCTGCAAAGGCTCCTCGCAGAAGGAGCTCACGTGAGCTGTGTGGCTATTAAGGAAAAAAAAAAAAAAGCATACTGAAATAGGTGGACACAAGAGCACAGGCCAGATTTAGAAGGGGGTTCAGGGAGGAGCACAGAGTGGCTGGACTCTTTGTACAAAGATAAGGCCATGGTTGCAACACCAAGCACGTCATAAGGGCTTCGCTCCCCCTCTGTCCAAGCCCGAATTACCCATATCCTCTGTCCCCATGGCGTGGGGTGCAGCCCACCCTCAGCATACCTGATGTGACCTCTGCCAGTGACAGATCCTCACGTTTGCAGGGTGGCAAAGGGGACAGGGCTGGACTTCTTATCCTTGCCCAATAAAAACTGGCACGGCTCCCTGTGACAACGAAGTCCAAGGCTGCCCGACCGCAGGGTCAGCCTCACTGCCTGTGCTCGCTGGCCGTTCACAGCCTACCCAGGAAGCCCAGCCTGTCCTTTTCAGTGCTGTGGAGAGTCTGGGGGTTGTTTTGCCCCCAAGATGTCATTGGTACCCACCAACTCATGGCAACCCCGAACACTTCTACGCTGCTCTTGGTCTCAGGAGATGGTCTACAGCCCCTGCAAGCTGGGAAACACCAGCACAAAGGAGCGGTGCAAACACCTGGCTGAGCAAATCAAATAAGATATACCCAGAGTGATATACTTCTGGGATAAGACTGGGGGTTCCCCCCATCCCCCCATATAGCTCCAGCCCATTCTCATATAAGTGCTTTAAAACACCTCAAGGCTGTTGGCAATGGTTGTGATCCATTTGGGCTCATAGCACCTTAAAACTAGAATTGGCTGAGGTCTCAGGTATGACAGTTCAGCTTCAAATATTAACTCCTTTCTCAAACCTAGCAGGATTACTTTTTTTGTAATTTATCTTCTGGGTGCATAAGACTTTTTTTACTCAGCAAGGACATCTCTGGGTATTTCCTTATCTTAATTAGAAGCATTTTTGAGCCTCTTGCCATCTCTCTGTTGTTTGCTTGCTTGGGAGTGATTGTGAAGTCTGGGTTCTTACCTGTTAGACCTGACAGCCCTGCAGCAAGCTCTGCAGTCACTTGCCTCTTCTCCAGCTAAAGCAAAATCACTTGTGTAACATTATATGAGTGTCTGTTGACTTCACCAGTCCAGGTTAAGCATGTGTTGTGTCAGGACTGGGACCTAAATCAGTCATAAGGAAGGGACACGGAAAACAGCACTTTGCAGCTACCTTTTATACTTCACAATGTTGGGCCTGGCCCTTACTGTTTAATCTACTTGGGCAGCACTCAGAGGATTTCTGCACTCTCATTTGCAGAGCCGTGAAGAGTATTAGTCTGAAATTAATCTGCCAGCTGCAGCTACCATGGCCCTGACCTAGCTGGGAGTGCTTTTAGCAGCACGAACAGTGCTAATAAAAAAAAAGACACATGCAC
>VYZU01067162.1:0-23347 GCA_013401355.1 Ceyx cyanopectus
GTTGATGGAGAAGAGCAGAAATATGTAATTTAAAAAATAAAAAGACCAAGCAAAAAAAAATCCCAGAAGGCAGAAACGAAAGCTGCAAAATGAAAAAAAAAAACAAACCAGTTTCAAGATATTTTAATTAGATTTTGTAATAAGATCAAGAAATGACCTATACTGGTTATAAGAAGCAATCTTTGACAGCCCAAGCACTTTTTATTTTCCTCAGACTGTTAGTTACTGTGCATGGATCTCATTCATCCAATGGCTTGACTACTTGTTGGCTCTGAGAGCAACTCATGTCCCAGCCACTGGCCAGTGTCCACCTGGGAACTGCTTACACATGTCCATGCTTTTTCCCTGGGACATGCATTCAGTGTGTGAGTGTCTTTGCAAGCCAATATCCACCAGCTTCTGTGGCTGGGAAGGAAGAATGTGCATAGCTGACTCTGCACACCTGGGGTGCAGAAGGGATAATGGCTCCTTGCCCTGTACATCTCTTGTGTCTGGTGGGGCTGGAAGAGCTCCAGAGGCACATTTGGAAACACCTTCTGCATGGGATCATAGAGTGATACTAAGATGTTACCTTGTTTGTTCACTAGAAAAGACCAGCTGTGTCTAGATTATTCCCTACAGATACTAATCCAAGATGAATCCCATTACTGAGAGGTTTCACCTGCTCAAGCAATGTAGTCCAGCTCTTAGTCAGCATTACTGCAGGGGAGCAACCCATAGCTCACCCACCTGTGGTGGAGCACTAGGAGTGTGAGCTGGTCATGTGAAGCTCCTTAAAAGCACTGATCCTTCAGCTTCTCCTCTTTGTTGGCTGGTGAGGCTCCTTGGAGGCAGCTTAGGCTGCAGAGATCCTGTTCACTAGTCCTCTCTTTGTTGGTGGTCTGCAGGGAGTCCAGCAGGTAGGTGGTGACCCTCTGTGCACCAGCATAGTCACTCATGAGGCAAAAGAGGTAAACTTTGAGTTGTACTGATTTTTTCCTTACTGTTGGCATTTGTATGTGTTGGTCCTCCTTGGTGCAGATGGTTTGCTCCCACCCTCTCAGACTGAGCAGTTGTGCTTGCTGTTCCTGGACTTACATTATTGTGCCTTTCTACTGATGCTGCTCTGGGGCAGACAGTAATCAGACAGGAGATTTGTAGAGTCTGTTTAACTGCTTCTCTGTTCCTAAAACAATTTTAGCTGGCTATGTCTGTGCCATTTTTTTCTTGCTTCATCCGAAAATATACAGCTAGCAGTTGGTGCAGACACTTGTTATACCCCCACTGATCTGGTTAACTTACACTGATATAAATCAATATAGAATTCTCTTTCAAAAAAAGGAAAGAAAAAAGCTAGAATGGATTTAATATGTTATGTAAGGTGATATGTTCTAACACAACTGGGAGCTGGCATTAAGTTGGATCAGAAATAGAAAGGACTGTCAGGTTAAAGCTGGTTCTCATGACACTGTTGTGGTGACACAGATGTTCCTTGTGTTCTGCATGTTTGTTTGTGTGTTATGCACCCCCTGAATAATAATGATGCCTGATTTTCTAGGCCTGTTGTTAGAAAAGTCTGAACTCTTCCAACATTTTTGAGCACTAAAGCTAAAAGCTAAACTTGAGAAATGGGGAATCAATAGGTGTACCTCTGGATCACAGAACACATATCTTCAAGAGATGCATTTTTGGAGAAGGCAATATACCATAGACATTATTTTTCAAAGAAAAACAATAGCAGCATCCTCATACATCAGGGAGAGCTCTTTCATGTGGTGAGGCCAGCACCAACCTCACTGCTGAATAGGAGATTGCACATTGGTCATGAAGCACCAAATGCATGGAAATAAGTCGGTGTTTTGCCCTCAATTGCACCCAGAGGGTCAGAACTGGGCAGTCAGAAGAAGCTCCAATTCTCTGGCTGGGTGGGGTCCCAGAATCTCCCCAGCAAGCTGGGCCATGACTTCAGACATTACGTTTATGGCTATTTTTAAAGCATTTCAACTTCTTGCTGTCAGTTCTGGCAGACAAACCCTCTTGAGGCTTTTCCATACTGCTTGATTCAGCACAGATTGCTGGATGGGGTTAAGTTATGACCTCTTTTGCTGGGGTGGCCCCTGCTCACACACAGAGCCTGTGCAAAGGATGTAGGATCACACCTGCAATCTTCATGGCTAAGAAGAGCATGAACTTGAGGCATACTAAGGACAGCTGAAAATAATTACTTTCTAACTGATCTGGTGGAGACTGGCCCTTGGAAATAATTTGATTTGTGTGAATAAGTTTCCTAGGAATTATAGTCAAATGTTGATGTCATGAACTATAATACCTCTTTCTACAGTTCTCCAGTCTTTGTCACCATTTTTTGGAGCCAATTTTTAAAATTCACATTGATATGCCAAGGAAAACTTCCTTAACAAACACAGTTCCCGCATCTGTGCAGTAGTTGGTTTTCAAAGTTAAACATCCCTGCTGTTTCACATTTTTTTAAATGCCAGCAGTGATTAGACATTACCATGGACTAATTGCTTGTACAGTTTCAATTTTTACCTTGCAGCTGCATTGAAATTTACAGCTGCAACAACAGGAATAAACCCAATGCTCTTAGCAAATACAAATTAGTCAAAACCAAAACAAAACTTGGTTTTCTTGTGTTTTGTTTGCATCTGTTTATCCCAGAATTGGAGAGCTGCTTACACCCCTCTCCATCAGAACCTTATAAACATATACTACCCTGGTCTGAGGCAACATATATTCAATATAAGCCCAGAGCTCAGCAAAGGCACCTTCCCTGCTCAAGGAGAAATATTTACCCTTATGATCTGGATCACAAGAATTTTATTTTAATGCAAGGAATGCTGAACCCTTTTGTTAAGGATTTTCAATTTGTGTTGTTTATCTCTTTGATACTGTTGCTCAAACCAGATTTATGCAGACAGGATTCTACTCCTGCTGTAATTACTGCATGTACACATAGGAAGCAACAGAAATGATTGTGAACATATCAGGAGGAGCAGCTGAATTTTAAAGCCCATCATGCTGAAAGCACTGTTCAGCTGCTGAATGGGGCATGTAAACCATGGTTTAGAAATTTTAGGTAGCTTCTTCATCAATAGTGTGTGTGGTATTTAAAAAAAAAAAAAAAAAAAAGACATGCAGGCACACACCTAGAATGATACTTCTTTGGGGCAACATTGCTCAAGGGTTAATGTGTTTCATTCTGGAATGATTTTCTTTATTAACAGAGTTGACTGTCTAGAGGACAGAGGTGCCTAGACAACAGGGTGTGTAACCTCCCTTTAGCAGAGCAGTTGTAGCTGATAGGATGTGTTTCCAGCCTGTCCTGGCTTCAAATGTCTTTTCCTTGTCCAGGCATTGCCACCTAAAAGAACATGGAATCACCTTGCTGCCTTTTGCAAATTTTGGTATGCTGTTATTAGATTCAGATGGTGGAACATGTGCTAATGCTGGAGAGCCTACATCATGCCTGCGGATGTTTCCTAATCCCAAATTTCAGAGCCTCCTGGTCTTGCCAGAACATCAAAGCTGAGCAGAGCATTGCAGTGCAGATGAGGAAATTACAAAGAGGTAGTACATGGCAGGTAATGGATTAGGGTCCTTCAGAGGAGTGAATGTTTGGACCAGGAAAATGATAGGTAATTATAAACAGTATGAGACTTGAGATGGTTCCAGGATTAATTTATATCTAGCTGCTTATTTTCCTGTCAGCATTTCCTCTGTCCCTTCCCCTGTATCTCCTATGGGTAGCAAAGCAAGAGGCTGAGTGGCTGCCCAGAGCAGTCCTGCCACCCATATTCTCCTTTTTCTTCCATTACAGGTCTGCCTTCAGGTGTTGCTGGGCTTGGAGCCCACGCTGACTCCAGAGGCTGTCTGCTGTGTCATTAGCAACTCTTTATCTTGCCTGTTACAGAAACATATGGCAAATCAGTCCTTCTGCCCTGTTTTATGGGGACAAATCCCCAAGCAAAGATCAGTATGTAAGCTCAGACATATGTGCTCTCATGATCACTAGCAAATGCTGAAACAAAAGCAGGAGTAAGTAAACCAAAATTTGAAGCCACCTTAGGAAACTCTGTTTTTAAAAGCATTTATTTTAGTGATTGTATAAAGATGTTTAAATAGCCAGATTCAGTTCCAAATTCCAGAAGTGGCCTTGAAACAAAATACTAAACTGCTGTTTACTGGACATGGACTAAGTAAGTGCAGTTTGGCTGAACAGGGAAGTGGATGGAGAGCATAGATCGGGGAAAATATGACTTGGCCTTTCTCAGTGTATAACTAGAGCCAGTAATATGCCACTTAGAAAGCTGCCTGACGTGTTTGTGTTGATGAAAGCAGGGTGGGTCTATAGTCAGGCCTCTCCTTAACTCCTGGCTCAGCAGATGTGTGTGTCCACTGCTTGGACCACTCAGAGGTGCAAAAATACTTGCAAATAGAAGGACATACTTGTTGTCTACAAATCTGCAATGGCTAATGAGGCCAGAGCAGTCTTCATGTTGAAGTTAATGCACAATATGATTTTTGTTGCATTTTTCATCTAACATGACTTCAAACAAACCAAAAAAAAGTACCAAACCAACAACGTAGCCCCACTACTTTCTGTGGTCTTATCTCCACTTGTCTAGCACTACCTTTCTTTTCACCTCTTCAAAACCCATTGCCCTTTGTGGACTCTAAAATCAACAGATATCCAAAATCATATCATTTCCATACAAGCATCTTGAGCAGAGTTTCTCACACTTGGTGCTCACAAGCACTGTAAATGCCAAGGGGAAGGCTCCATCCTATTTCCCTATGGGAATTACTTGACTGCATAAAGATTTAGGATTGTCTGTGTAATTCAGGTGCCTTTTGATTTGAGTTGTGGCTTTGTTAGTCACAAAGGAGAGGAGGTAGTATATTTCATTGGAGCTGCTATGACTAGGAAATGAGAAAACGTGGGTGACCCTCACCTGCATTTTCCATCCTTCATGCTCCAATCTCTCCAAACATGTTGGGAGGCACTCAGCAGCCCCGGGAAAGCATTTGTATATCTGCTGGACTCTCTGGAGACTGGGTAATACCTTGCTACTGTTATTAGCAAGTAAATTTATTTCCTTAGCAAAAAATTGCAAGGCTTGTACTGCAGTACTGGTGGCTCTAAGACTTTGACCAATAGGTCATTATATTATCTGCATCCCACAGCACCAGTTAGTCTGTTTATTGCTTTTCATCCTCTCTCTCCTTTTGTCATGAGCAAGAAATAAGAAACTGTCCTTTCCCCTACTTACCTCATTAGGACTTTAATAACTGAAAGCACATTTTTGGCAATTAAAGTTGGCAGTCATCAGGGGGGGTTTTTTTGTGTTGTTTTTTTTTTTTTTACAAGTCTGAACCTTTGCAGCCTCAACAGAAAAAAAAAAGGGTTTTTCTCCCCTCTTTTTTTTTTCTGAAGCTCAAAAAAAGAAAGTCTGTGCCACTGTTGTGTAATGTTTTTGAGTAGAACAACTAACTTTCTATACAGTTAGCAAAATTAAGGAGTTTACAGTTTTTCCAGCTGTTTTCTGTGATGCAACATAAACAGTAAGAGTGATAGCGTGCCTTGGAAATGCTCCGTGCAAGCCACACAATTGGATTCCAGCGTGATAAGGTTAGGTTATGCTGTCTGCTGCTGCATGTTGTTCTTCTCAAATTTCTGAGTCAGCAAAAACAGGGAGAAAACATGCAGATATCTTACCATCACCCATTTTCATTCCTTCCCCATGCCAGGAGGAATGCAATTAAATTGATGTAGAGACACAGGGAGTTACAGAGGAAGTTTTTGTGGCTTCTAGTGGAGAAGCATTGGGTTTTGCATTGTGGAAAAAACCCCACTCTTATGGTATTTTCCAGAAATAAAACCTTTCAGAATAAGGGAGCTTTCATGTGCAAAGTAGGGTCCTATCTGTCAGCACAGCAGTCACAAGTTGCTTGGATTGGCCCTTGCTGTGAAATGCTCCATGGATGAATACAGCTATGGGTGCTCTGCCTATACTCTGGTCAGACATCAGGCAACCCTGGTCTCAGCTGAGGCTGGTTTTTATCCATCTCCATAAATGAATTTTTGCAGAAGACAAAGCATGTGATTCCCTCAACATCATGTGGAAGAGAGCTGGACAGTGAGCTGGAAGCAGGCATGGGGAGAGGAGTGGAAGGAGCCTGGGTACCACTGGGATTGGTTTGATGCTGCTGTCCTGGTGGTCCAAGAGCTCTGCAGGGGGTAAATCTCAGTAGATCTAAGAGCTGGGGGTGGGAGTTGAGCTGTACAGTGGCATGGAGCCAAAATATCATCCTGAAATAGCACCCAAACTGCAGTGATGCATCAGATTTAGGTAGTGTGTGGTTTGAGTATCTGAGCTCTGATACTGAGACAGTGCTCTCTGTGTGGGAGCGAGCTAGTGGAAACCTTGATCAACCATGTCTGCAAGTGCTACAATTACACATGCTGATGAAGAATGTTGCTAAGGACTTCAGCTAAAACATCTTCTGAAAATGTATAAACTCTTCTAGAATTCAGAATCCATTTGAGAGTATGTTGTTGTGGGACAAACAATAAACAAACTCAGTCTATTTCTCCTAGAGCAAAACAATCTTGGTGTTTTATTAAAATCAAGGCAAAGACATTGAGGCTTTGTACTGCTTCAGCTCCCATGTAAATCCAGAAGCCAAAGATGTCTTTGCAGATCTTGATATCACATACCTACAGACACTGCAGCTGGAAAAGTGTATTTCCTGTGAACACTTTTATTGTTGAACTTCAAGTGGAAAATCAAATGAAATATGGCAGTGATGCTTACACCTGATTCTACTTCTCAGTTACAATTTATCCTTCCACGATCATCTCAACTGGTGAAGAATGATGGGTTCTGATTTTGGTTTTGTGCCAAGGGAAATCTGAATACAGTCTTTCAAAGAGATATTTAGTGAATTGCAAAGTGTTTTTCCCTCTGTTGACATGCAACAAGCTGCCTCCTGCCTCCCCCATGCCTGTTTCTTTCTATGGCTGCAATGCCTGGTCATACCCTGCTCCATGGAGAAGCCAGGCATGTCTGAAATGTTTATAGATGTTGTTGCCAAGATACAGGAGGCTCATTGGGTCTGTGCGCCAAGCTATTAGCTACTGAAAATGTACTAAGTCGGAGCTGCAAATGTGTAGACTGACAGGTCCCTTATAATGAGAGGACTGAAGGCAACAAGCAGCATTTTCTGAGCAACTTTGAGTTATTCCTTTAGGCAGACTAACCTAGAAGACAAAATTGCCTGATAGTGATGCTGGGTAACAATGCAGCTGAGAACAGAGCAATAGCTCTGGTGCTTTGATCTAGATGGGATACTGGCATTGATTGATGTTCTCAAGTGAATTGTGAAGAGGAGAAGGAGACAGCAGTTATGGTTTTTGCAGTCTATTGCTCAAAAATCTCCAATTCTTGTTAAATCAGCAGCTTCAGGAAAAAGAAACTGGTATAAAGAGCTGGGAATAAAACATGCTTCATGTGCCCAAAGATTTTCCAGATTTCAGAGATTTTTTTTTTTCTATTCTGCATCAACACTAACTCAAGGCCTCACAAAAAGTTCTACATGAAAAAAAAAAAAAACAAACCAAAAAAACCCAACAAATGAAAGAGGCCTATTCAGGAATAATAGAGAGCCTGAGGGCAAGGCCAGTTGAGTGGGTTTAGGGAGGTGCAGCTTGCTCTGAGTCATGGTGCAGGCTCTTAAATTGACTCACCCACGTTCCCAACCAGCTGCCCAAGAAATAGACAATTCCTTAGTCTGTGGTGAGCTTCTCATGGCTTTTGCTGAGAAGGAGGAGCTCAGAAACCTTTCATAATGAAAATCTCGTCAGTATCAATACATTCTGACAGAGTCTTTTGATGAGCTGACATCATGCAGTGTATCACTGGTAGAACTCAGTACAATAATAGGCTTAGCAGCAGTATAAATGCCAACTTTGATGAAAGATGTTCTAATATTATCTCTCAGATTTTAATGGTGCTATCATCCTCTAAGGCAACACAACAGTTTCCTGCTACACTGCTTGAGCTTTCCATCACCTGCAAGTACGGACTGCAATGCATTGAGGTTTGTAGCTAATGGAGGTATGCATTGGGGCAGAAACCCTCTGATTGCACAGATACCCTTACCTCAGACTGATGTGCCCATTTCATGTGCAGTACATCAGATAAATTTATTTAACCTGATAAAGGTATATGGGGGAAATTATCTTGTAGATAAGTTTCTTGTAGAAACTTCTGTCAGTCTTTCAGAAATGCATAGCTATAGGTATTCTGTCACTGAACCTTTTAAAATAAAGTTGGAATAAGCTCTGTTATAAACTAATGATTCCTGCAGTGTGATCAGAACAGTGTTGCTAACAATCCACTTTGTTCCTGGTCTGCCCATAACTTCAAGCTTCTTAAACTACTTGACTAAAAACTTCAGCCTCTCTTTTTCAATATAGAGATTTTGATCTTCATGTTGGATTAATCTTGGGTTTAAACACTACCTTCAAGGCTCTATATCCAGAAAACTAAATGGAAAATTTCCCTCACATATTTTATTCCATCTCTTGATTTTATTTTATTTTTTAAGATAATGAGTTGATACTAAATGCCTGGCTGTTGTCAAAGACTAACAGTGGCTAAGGTTGTATTAATGATATGATCTTTCTATCCATGAATACCATGTACTACATTAAAAGCCATATTGCTTAAAAATAAACAATGTAATTACCATAAAAAATAGAAAGGGAAACATTATTGCAAATACAGTTCATCAATAAAAAATCCCAGACATGGGAAATCTATTGAATTACTGCACAAGTTGATAGTGGAATGATTAATACAGAGACTAAAGAAAGCGCAACATATTTAATTGGGGATGCAGAAAAAATCTTCAGGCTAAAAAGCAGTCATTATTTTTTGAGATCATGCCTTAGGGACAATGTACGAGTCCCTAAGGATGGAAAACCTTGCTCAGCGTTGCTTTGAATAGGCATGGGCAGAGGAAATATGAATTGCCAATGGTGGGATATTCTTAGGAGCTGTTAAGGTTACCATCATTGGTTCGTCACCCTGGAACCATGAGCAAGAGACCTGCCCCAGTAGGCACAATGGGACATATCCGTGGGCGAGAGCAGGGTCATGTCCTGGCAGAGCAAGTTTTGCCCATTGAACTGTTCCTTTTTCCTTTTTAAATTATTGTTCATTATTATCTCCTTCCTGCAGAGGCCCCTGGACTTTGGCTCAGCTGTCAAAGGGTGGGTTTTTAAGTCAATTCCCTTATTAAGCAGAACTTTGAATTCACTGTCATCAAGTCCCACAAAAACTGATACCAAGTGTCTTGCTAAACAGAAGTCTGATCTCTCCTTCCAGTGAGGAGCAGTTGAGCTCTGAGTCCATTTGTTAGCTTTGGCAAGATCAGTGATTTCTTTAATTTTGCAATAAGTCTTTCTTTTCCCGCTCCAAATGACTCTGGATCCTTTTACTAGGCGGATGTTGTAAATCACTCCAGAAGCTGGGGGGAAGGAAGTTAAGACACTCATCAAACTTCCCAGCATGTATCTAAAATACTTTTTTTTTTATTCCAACCGATATCAAAGATGTTTTTACAAATTGCACTCCATGTTTTTAGGAAATGGAAATGAATTTTATAGCTTCCTTAATACTGGTTTTACTCCCTCTAGTTGGTGCACATGTTCCTTGATATGGCAACTCAGAGTTGACTGTAACTCCTTGGACACCTGTAGGAACTTAGCCTTGAATGTGCTCATGGCCTCTTGGCAGACATTATCCAGTTTATGTGGGATTGAACCAACTGTAATTGACTTTCAGGAAGGGACTAGTAATTTCCCTTTCTAAACTGAGTGCCAGATTCTGGCAGAACATGCATGCCTGTGCTGGAAAAAGAACAAGGCTCAAACTTGCCTGTCAACTAGACAAGTGAGACAGACATGCAAGGCAGGATGTTTCTGATTCCCTAGCTCCTGTGGGAGTAATGTCTAAAATTTTGCCATATTCTTTGCTTAGAGCATGACATTCCCAGGCTCCATTTGCTCCAAAAGTGGAATGTAAGGGCCATAGCTGTGGCAGCAGCACTTGAGCCCCAGGACCAAAGGCAGGATCACTCACCCCTTCATGCTAGCCAATGCCTGATTCCACGGGAAAGGTGGAGCTGGCAACATCTCATGCCAGCAACAGTGGAATCAGGCCCTAGCTGTCAAATGTTCTCCAGTGTCTGCTCTAGCTGCAGGTGGTGGTGACAAGCAGCTCTCTGGCTGTGCATTAAGCCCAGCACCGTCTTCATTCTATTAAGTGTATTATTCTGGGCTGAGAAAATTACCACTGGACATCTGTAAAACACATTTATGTGGCTGGAAGGTTTCTGTAGACAAAGATGGGTTAGCTCTAGCTACCCTCCCAGTTTAGCCTCAGGGTATGTTTCTGCTGTGGACGTCTCCAGTGACAAACAGCACTCCAGAATTAAAAGGCAAGAGAAGCATTTTTGGTCTGTGTTATCCATTAGTTGCTGGAAGCTTGTGCCAAACAAATTCTTATTGTTACGGTTGATTTGTGTGTAGATATCAACGGATATACCTCTGAGAGCAAGGGAATTCTGTATATAGGAACCTGTCTCCAATGGTTAACATTTTTATGGCTTTCCATGCACTGTGCTGGGTATTACACATTATTAATATGTATACTATCTGATTGCTAAAACCCAGGGGGATGCATTTGCTTTTCCTCGTTCCTCAGACTTGCAGAAGTGCATTCATATGTTCCCATTTTTGTATGGTTACTGTCTTTATTGAGTTCGTTGGATCATTCACATCATTGTGTTAGACATATATGGTTTTTGGAAGGATCAGAACCTTATTCTGACATTTTCAAAATGAAAAGCAAATTAAAAAAAAGCTGTCATGACTTTGGGACAGATGCAATTCTTCTCTCTCCCTGCAGTGCCTAGTTACAGATTCCTCAGCCATGAACCCTATACCTGTGTACTCCGGTTATTTAAGGAACAACTACAAAATATCTGTATACAAAAGCAATACAGCACCCAGGGACACACTCTACACTCCTGCACAAAGATACAGATTAAGAGCTCGTTTAAACAAGTGACATACTCAGTGCACAGGAATCATGGATTAGTGTTACACTGAAATGCATACACTGAAAAAAATTAATAAACATTAATGAATTCCATGAGTTACTCATGGTTCAAGTAATTTTTCTCTAAAAAATTTTAAAGATGGTAAGAAAATAAAGCACCAAAAATTTTCTATTGGCAAGGTCTTCTTAAAACTGGGAATCAAAACTACCATCTAGCAACAGCTAATACTTGGCAAACAAATGTCTACTGAACCCATTTGCTGGTATTATTTATGCTTTGCTCTCAGTCTGTATGTGAAGTATATTACTAACATAGTAGTCATCTAATTTAAAGCTGGGAGTAAAGCTATTGTGCATAATAGAAGGTATGAGTAGGGGAAATTCAAATATATTCTTTTCCAGGCCACATTTGTTTTTGAATCTGAGACATTGCTGCAATCTGGCTATTCTAAAGGGGGGGCAGGAAAAGGGAAATTTCTTAAGAAGTATTTTTATGAACCATGAAGATAAATCACCTTCTTCAGAGCTGAGTTAGCAGTAGTCAAGCAAGCCATAATTCCTGAGCAGGGAAGGAACTCAGTGTAACCCCTGTTCTGCAGGCTGGCTGTACACTGCACCCGCAGAGCGTTTGTTTAAAAGCTTAGTTCCTCAATACCTAGGGGAATCCTGGTGAAAGGGAGCACTGATGACATCTGAAGTTACTAATGTGCTATTAAAAGCAAGCCTGCTGTTTAAAGTTGGCAGTGCATGAATCTTTTGTGATTAGAGGAAGAAGAGCAACAGATAACAAGATATAGGTATCTCCCAGGGCTGACTCGCAATATTTGCAGAACACGAAGAAATGGGGAAGTGTGCTGCTACGAAAGACCCTCACTTCATCTGTCCTCTAACATTTCAATTGCTTTAAGTCATGGCTGTGCTTCACACGTGCAGTTTGTCCATTAAAGAGCTGAGTAGAACCTGTTCTCCCTTCTGGCCCTCCAGCTGAGTTTGAATTTGAGGCCCATCGGAGCCAAATACAAAACGTCCCTCTGAGAGCAACTTCCAGATATATCCTAGACTGCAAGTGTTGTTTGCTCCTAATGCTGTGATTCTGCAAAGCTCCAGGCAGAGGCTGAGAAGGGTCTTTGGGAGGGATCTCTGGCAAGGTCTTTGGCATCTCTGTAGGAGGGTACACACCTCTCCCAGACTTCACACCCACCCCAACTTACACTGGTGCTGTGGGACAGCCTTTTGATGGACACATTATCTCTACCACTGGGCAAAGGGGCCTCTCTCCTGAAGAGCTCTCCTGGGGAGGTATTTCATCTGCCATCCAATCCCTTCCTGATGACTAAGATCAGTCAAAAGCACTGAGGGATTAACCCTTGGAGGCCTGATTCTGTTCAGACCTCTGGGTGAGTTTAGTCAGGAAAGGCTTTGCAGATTTTAGGCATAAGTAAGCACAATATCATGTCTTTGATTTTGTACTTTGGTGTCCGCAGCTGAAAATGGGATCCAAAGTGCAGAAAAAATCAAGGCAAAAATAGGGAACAGAAATGTGCAATTCATCTAAGGTACTAGACAGTGACAGACTATATAAAATGTTATTGTTCCACAAACACTGTCTCTAATAAACTCCATTGACTAGTGTTAGCAGCTTGGCAACTTAGAAACCCCAAACTCCTGTTAAGTAAGGAAACAAAAAGCAGAGCCATATGATGATACCCATAAACTACGCAGCTGGTTTCTGTTTTAAAATATATTCCACTTTCCATATTAAATAAAGCTGCTTAGAGTGCAAAAATGCCCATATGGTTTTCTGGAAAATGAGAACCAAGTTCAAAACTAAAATATCCCTGGCTATGTATGGCCATTAAAATAAAAGTGTGCTTTTACTCTAACTAGCTACTGTAACATCAGAGATGAACCCAACTTGGTGAAGCACGGTGTGGGGAAGCCTTCTGCTTCTATTCTCAGAAGACACTTGGACCTTGGGAGATGATGTAGTGGGAGCTGGGATGGACAGTATTCCTATAATATGCATGTATGGCCAGGTCCAGCATCTCTCTCTGCCACAGGTTTCAGTAGGAAGGGAAAGACCTCAGGGTTTTGCATGAAAAAATCTTTGGTCCTTTTCTTCTCTACCATTCCTATTGGTGCAGTTTCACCTAATATACTTGTCTTTGGATATACCCTAAGATTTCTGCCTAAAGTTGACTTACAGAGACATAAAAATGTTGCTGTACTTTATAAATCTTTTCTATATTTGTGTCATGAAGATATATGAAGTATTGCTATGGTAGTTTGAAAATATATTTTTTAATCCCCTAATTAAATCTTCAATTTAGCTACTGATGACAGTGAAAGAGACGGCTTCTAATTTTGCCTTCAGTTTGGCCAGTCTCCTTGAGTATTTAACTTCCAGTGCTTGTCTGCTTTTTGATAATTCTGTTATATGCAAAGTCCTGGAAAGCTCCCAGCTCTCTGTATTGCAATTAACAGACTAGACAGCCTCTGACAAAATTGTGGCATTGGCCTATCACCATTGCCAGTAGTTGTTCCTGCTTGTGCATACTGTTTTTGTGTACCTGTGACCAGTTTAACAGGCAGTTTAAGTTCTCTTAGAATGTTTTTTTTATAAGTGTATTTATAACTCTGCTACATGCTGACGGATTTCCCTTTCTGCTGTGTTGGTTTATGTATAGACACAAGTTGCATGGACACAGAGAGATGGTGTTCTGGGGTCATCAACTTCTGAGATACACCAGAGAGGTCAGATGGAAATATTTGGCGAAATCCACAGTTGTCTTATTCAACTCTGGAGGCTGGAAGAAGCACCTGAAAAATTCTCATCCAAGTTTAGTTTGGAAGTTGAACATTTCTAATGGTTCTGTACTGTTTTAATCTGAAATGGTGTGATGATCTTAATGTTTTCTTCTAATCAAAATGATTCTATGATTTTACAAAATTTGAGGTTTTGAAGTCATGTTTCCTGTTAGTGTCAGGATTCACAAAGGACACGTTATATGGTAGCTTACAGTAATTTCTCTTCTGGTGGGGAATTTGTCAAGAGCTGCTCTCATAGAATATATCAACAGATTTAAAAGCATCCAAATAATGTCTTACTGAAGGCTTTATAAAATCATTTTGAATGTAAAACATACTTCTCGTATCTTATGCTGTCATAAGTAGCCTTTGAATAATAACAAAACCATTTTAAACAACACTTAAATTCGGGAAGGACTTTTTGCAGACTGAATAGCTTTAGGAAGAAAATCTTTCCAAAGCCTAGGAAATAAGTAATAACACATTTATACACAAGTGGATTAACATGGCAGAGAAAAAAAGGTCAGAGAAAGTTGTTGACATTGCCCATCAGAGTTGGAGGCTATTGGTGAACTGATGTTACTTTTACATAATTCTTCACATTGCTTGGGATAGCACAGCTCAGCAAAGCTTTTGCAGGGCTATAGTATCATTCACCTTGTGCTTAGAAAGGAGACCATGATTGCAAGATTTAGGCTCTGTATGGCCTGTCTGGATGCTAAACAGTGGTTGAAGGAAGCCTATAGATGGTTTCCTTCATGAAGGGCAGGTTTAGGTTAAGAGTCCTAGAGCCCTCCATGCACAGTATGTGGGCTGCAGTGGTGGCAGTCAGAATATCCCCTGATGAAGAGAGAAGTGTAAATGGTAAAACACAAAGCAGCATCTGGAAAGTGGAAAAAGCAGGATGGGAGGGAAAAAGGTGCAGCCTTGGAGGGATTCAGCCTCCCAGGGCAACTGGATAAAAAGCTTTACACAAACTCTGTAACAAGAGAACAAGGTGAGCAAGCTGCTATTTTCTGGATCTGATGCCCAGTGGTCACACAAACATCAATCTCAAAGAGGAGGTGAGTGATATTTTCAGATTCAGTGAAAAAGAACCAAGAAGGGATACAATGAAGCATGCAGAACTAGAAATGTAAGTCTGGAGACAGAAAATCTTTCTAATTACAGGTCAGGTTATTTATGAAGTGTGGTGCTCCATCTTGCAGGAGCCAGTGGTGAGACAAGCAGCTGTAACCCTAGAGAAACGCCTCCTCAGAGCCAGCAGCCTGGGAGATAAGCCGAGAGAGATCCCAAGAAAGAAAGAACAGGAGTCAAACAGAGGAAGCAAAAGGTAAACAGAAGCTGTCTGGAGGTGTGAACATCCTGGGTTACAGTATGTTCTGGTGGAGAGCCCATGGTAAAAGGCACCATAGCTTGGAGATAGATGAAATGGTGGAGAGAAGAGCTTTGCCTTGTCTCAAAGTTTCAGTTACTGCAAGCACTAAAAGAAGAAGTATCAGGGAAAAAAATTTTCAAAAACCAACCAGAAACAGTGCAAAGAATGAGGCTTGCCTTGTGAATTTGTCAGATCCAGACTCAAAAAAGAGTCAACCATGCTGCCGTGTTCACACATGTTATTGAATCAACAATGTCCTCCTTGCCAGCTGGACTGTCATCTGATAAGCAGAAAAATTCAGTCTGCAGAAATATAATGAAGTCATTTTGAGGGCAGTGGGGAAACACAGGCTGGTGATAAGAAATCTCCAGAACAGGTAATGTTATCACTTGTGCTTTATGAAAGGTGTACAGAGGAGTGCCATGGCCAGTGGTGCTGGAGGAGCCATGGACGTGAGTGCACCACGCAATTGGCTGAAGCACAGGATGATTGTCCCGCTGAACCTTATCAGGGGCACAAGGTTTTGCAGGCTTTATTCTGCAGAGGTGGATGGAGTCAGGGGGATTTTGTTTAGTCTTGATAAAGCCATTAAATAATGAACTGTCAAATCTTCAAAGAAGAGTCTTTAATGCACCCATAAAAAACAATGTAGACTGGATCAGCAGCCACATAAGGGAAAGAAAAGAAACACATTCTGCAGCTGCCCTCCAACAGGTAAAAAAACAGTTTTTATCCCCAGTGTGATGTACAATCTGTCTCAGATGTTAGCTAGTCCAAAAACTGATGTCTTTATGGTACAAAAGCTTGTCATGGGCTACAGCTTTGTTTCCAGGTATGAAAAGTTATAGATAAGACTTACTTTTTTTATATATATAATTCTTTTTTTAATTATTTTTTTAGGAAAACTCTGTGTGTGTTTCCTGAGAAAGGAGAACCTGATCAGAAAGGAAATGAAAACTGACTCCATGCCAGGGTTCAGACAGAACTGAACCCAACCTCCTTGCATATGTGAAAGCAACTATAAACTTCACCTCTCTCCTGAACTTCATTTGAATAAGAATATACACTTCATCCCAACTTCATGAGTTTCCCTTAGCCAGGAAAAGTGATGATATATTTTGAGACACAGGTTGTTCAGAGAAGCCCTAGAGATCATGAGGTTTGCAAACATCACTTGGTTGAGCCCCAGCAGAAAAATATCAAACTGACAAGACCACCAAATGTGGCATCGCCCGATGACACAGCACTGCCAGGCACCAAGGAATCTGATAGGGAATAAAGAGTCTGAGGAGAGGGAAAAGGAGGTAAGTAATGGATGTACAGGGCTGGGAGGAAGGAAAGGACCAGTCTAAACTGAGACGCTCCAGTGTATAAGCAGGTAACAGGAGAGCTTTGGGGAGAGCTCAACACATACTGGAAGTGTTATTACATGTCTGATCCAGACTGAGTGACCCTATAGGCAGTTGACATCTTTAGTAGGATCCAATGTTAATGTAATTTAAAGAGAAAAGAGCTGTGGCCAAGTCTCAGAAGCATAGGTTCATAGAGCACTCGCACCTGCAGCCTGCTATATTATACACACCACTGTGAGCACATAAGCAGATTAAATGCAGACCTTTGGTGCACTCTTGGCTCATGCACTTCCAGGCAAATGGTCGGCACTTCTTTAAAGACATTGCAATGTGTTGTAAGTATATAGCCTTGCTTTCATCATGCCTTCAACCACATCTTTTTTCATAAAGAGTTTATTTCACTACTTGACTGACATCTAACCCAATCCTTGTGGTAGAGAGAGTACAAGTTGTAACTGACTGTACCCATCAGAATGACCTTGCTCTATTACCCCTCACTTGCACAGCCCTTCCTGACACAGCTGTGATATTACCAGACTGGGACTTCACATCTCACTTTTCACTGTAAGCCAGGATGTTTTTTCAATATTGTGCTTTAATCACGTTACATCCTTTAGCATTAGTGGAAACACAGCTCTAAAACCCTGGCCCAGCATACATCATGATTAAAGTACCACCTCACCACTATTCTGTTAAAATAGGTACATTCTGAACTGGGATGAATGTTGGCTACCTTGCTTCTAGAAGGCAGATGTCAGCATCTGGGTTGTAGCAAATCCTGTTCATCCTTTGTATCCTTACTTTCATACTCTGTTTGCTCTTCCTAGTGTGCATTCCCTGCTGCATTAATGCTATGATGCTAGCTAAAATTGCCCATCATTTGTCTGTTGAATTAAAAGATCATCAGGGCATTAAAATGTTATTTAGAAGCTGCTGTTTACACACATTGGTCATTAAAGATTCTAAGCTCCATTTAGCTCAGAGCTTACAAAGCAACTCATTAAGTTAAGACTGTAGGGACCCCCATTCAGCAAAGCAAGGAGCATGTGCTTACATCCCATTGAAATCAGTGAGTTTTATGCTCATCATTTTGACTTCTGCTATTTTGTTCAATGGACATTGCAGCGGTTTCTAGTCGTTATTTTAAATTATGTCTTTACTGATGACACAGAAATTCCTGTAAATATCATCGAAATTCGAGCATTGAAGGCAATTGTAGAACCCAATGTCCATCCATTGAAGAACTAATAGTTATGTGCACAGGCTTTATAATTTCAAGTGAATTTCAGTGGGGGCTGTGCATTGCCCAGCAATGACTGGGATATACCCTGACCACTGTTGATTCAAGTGTTACCTTTCTGCAAGGTTGAAAAAATTAAACCAAGTCACAGAACACCTGCATCACTCATTTATTATGCTATTCAATAGAGCTTTTTGTGTTGGCTGCTTTGTTTCTCTGTCTCCATTGATGCTATCATGGATTAATTGGCACTACTGCAAATGTTCACAGCTGTCTACAAGATGTTGGTGAGTGCATCATGTCAGTCAAGCATGCAATCACCAAGGAGATTAATTTATTTCATTCTTCAGGAAGACAGTTCTGTAATTTGACCTAATAAAATAAAATCTTTCAGCAAGCATTGGGAGAATATCCATCAGTCTTTGGGTGATTCCATTGTGCATTTGAATTCACCGCTGTGCTTTTGTACTTTGCACAGGCAGCAGCTGCTTACACTCAGTCTGGATTCAGATCTTTTATACAAGCACACACATATATATAGGCTGACTCAATAAGTTGACAGCACTGCCCTTGCTTGTGAAAAAAAAAAGTGCTGTGCTTTTTTTTTTTTTTAAGTGATGCTTGCAGGTGTCTGGAGGCAGGTGGGGATGGGGGTGGTGCATCAAACCCATTAGGTAATAGGCAATGCTGTCCACCTGTAGCCCCTCTGTGGCCATTTGCAAACCAGCTCGAATAGAGCAAGTGGGATCTTTTCAGATTGAAAGGAAGATCAAGGTGCTTTCAATCTGTGATTAACATGAGCCCAGCTATTTCCTCTGAGAGGAGAGATTTAGGAAACTAGCTGCAGCTTGTGGTGGTTCCTTTTACTTATAAAGTGATCTGTGGGAGATAAGGTTGAGGTGATAGTTATGTCTTGATTTTCAGAAGAAAGTATGGAGGCTACTTTATGGCCATTTTGTTTTGCACAAAGGCAGAAGATTTGCATGTGTGTTCATCCCAGGTAATGAATTTGTGTATGTCTTTTAATGTAAAAGATAGATTTGGAAAACTCTGCCTTATTTTGTTCTTCTAAGGAGTCTTTGCAGAAAGTCCTGAGTTATGCTGCCTGAAAATGTGTTTCTATTTTTTGGGGTTTTTTTTGTTTTGTTTTGTTATAGGCTTTTTATAACAAAAGCAGTATAATATATCCTGTTTAATGTTATATTGACTTACCATAACAGAGTGCCTGTTAAGTGTAGCTGGAATGGAGTCATTACACCCTCTATCAAGTTTCAGAAAGTAGTAACCTTCAATTATGGATACAGAGACTTGGTTTTCAAATGACAGAATAATTTATCTGAGAACACTAACCAGATTCATTTTGATTTACTTCTACAATCAAAAAACTAAACTACACAGAGCAAAAGCATTTGACCAGCTATGAAATTTTCACTTTTTAAAGTATAGCCTAAATACCTATTGAGCACTTGTTTCACAAGACCTCTGCTTAAAGGCATATTACAGGCTTATTGTTGTAGTATTAATCTTGAATGATGAGCATTACCTGAAATGACAGTACATCAATGTCAAGTGCTGGTGTGTCTTGGCATTTCTATTTATTTATTTAATAAAGTAATAGAAAACCTAGGCAGTATGTGTATACTGGGGAAGTATGAAAAGGAGAAAGGAAATTGGCTCATCAAAACCTTTTTTTTTTTAATGCAAGTCTGAAGAATGTCTCCTGTAAAATAGTGGTTTCCTGAATGCCATAAATCTTTTTGCTTTGACAGTCTGTCTTAATTGTTCCTAGCTTTGAATTATTCAAAATATATGCTCTTAATAACACTCAGTTGTGATTTTTAGCCTTTGCAAGAGAGCTGTGTGCAGTTGTGTCAGTAGCCTGTGCTTAGCAGAGACATATATGTGTATAACTTTTGTAGTAGCCGTGATTCACGAACCCAGGGCTGTTTCATAGCTCTCCCCAGCAAGCTGTGATGATACATTGTGTTACTGGAAGTGAGCATTCATTGAAGATGGAGATTTGTGGGACAGTTTGAAAAGGTGGACCTCAAATAAGATGATCTAGAAATATGCCCTTCTCATTAAAGCTGTGACTGTTACAGAAGCAGCTGAATCCTTCTACCTGTGTGGACTCCTTTGTGCCTTGCATAGGGAAGCACTGCAGGGAGAGGTTTTGATCCTGCCACTGAAGAAAAGGACTTGACCTGCTTAAAGACAGGATGCAAAAGGTCCTTGGAAAAGTGTCTCATCTTTGAGGAGAGCAGAACTGTGTTTGCACCACTGCCAGCAGCACACTTGTCTCTCAAGTGGGTTCAAGCTGATTCAAGGCTTTTAAGTAGTTCAGGGATTGCACCATTCCTTGGCCCTAAGGAAGAAGTCATTAGTCTGGCTCCTTGGGCTCTCCTGAAGTTAGTGAGGCGGCAAAGGTGTTGGGGGTGGAACCTTTTTGGTTGTTTTTTGAAGTGATGACTTCTTTCTATAGATAGGCAAATAGTCANGTGAGTTTTATGCTCATCATTTTGACTTCTGCTATTTTGTTCAATGGACATTGCAGCGGTTTCTAGTCGTTATTTTAAATTATGTCTTTACTGATGACACAGAAATTCCTGTAAATATCATCGAAATTCGAGCATTGAAGGCAATTGTAGAACCCAATGTCCATCCATTGAAGAACTAATAGTTATGTGCACAGGCTTTATAATTTCAAGTGAATTTCAGTGGGGGCTGTGCATTGCCCAGCAATGACTGGGATATACCCTGACCACTGTTGATTCAAGTGTTACCTTTCTGCAAGGTTGAAAAAATTAAACCAAGTCACAGAACACCTGCATCACTCATTTATTATGCTATTCAATAGAGCTTTTTGTGTTGGCTGCTTTGTTTCTCTGTCTCCATTGATGCTATCATGGATTAATTGGCACTACTGCAAATGTTCACAGCTGTCTACAAGATGTTGGTGAGTGCATCATGTCAGTCAAGCATGCAATCACCAAGGAGATTAATTTATTTCATTCTTCAGGAAGACAGTTCTGTAATTTGACCTAATAAAATAAAATCTTTCAGCAAGCATTGGGAGAATATCCATCAGTCTTTGGGTGATTCCATTGTGCATTTGAATTCACCGCTGTGCTTTTGTACTTTGCACAGGCAGCAGCTGCTTACACTCAGTCTGGATTCAGATCTTTTATACAAGCACACACATATATATAGGCTGACTCAATAAGTTGACAGCACTGCCCTTGCTTGTGAAAAAAAAAAGTGCTGTGCTTTTTTTTTTTTTTAAGTGATGCTTGCAGGTGTCTGGAGGCAGGTGGGGATGGGGGTGGTGCATCAAACCCATTAGGTAATAGGCAATGCTGTCCACCTGTAGCCCCTCTGTGGCCATTTGCAAACCAGCTCGAATAGAGCAAGTGGGATCTTTTCAGATTGAAAGGAAGATCAAGGTGCTTTCAATCTGTGATTAACATGAGCCCAGCTATTTCCTCTGAGAGGAGAGATTTAGGAAACTAGCTGCAGCTTGTGGTGGTTCCTTTTACTTATAAAGTGATCTGTGGGAGATAAGGTTGAGGTGATAGTTATGTCTTGATTTTCAGAAGAAAGTATGGAGGCTACTTTATGGCCATTTTGTTTTGCACAAAGGCAGAAGATTTGCATGTGTGTTCATCCCAGGTAATGAATTTGTGTATGTCTTTTAATGTAAAAGATAGATTTGGAAAACTCTGCCTTATTTTGTTCTTCTAAGGAGTCTTTGCAGAAAGTCCTGAGTTATGCTGCCTGAAAATGTGTTTCTATTTTTTGGGGTTTTTTTTGTTTTGTTTTGTTATAGGCTTTTTATAACAAAAGCAGTATAATATATCCTGTTTAATGTTATATTGACTTACCATAACAGAGTGCCTGTTAAGTGTAGCTGGAATGGAGTCATTACACCCTCTATCAAGTTTCAGAAAGTAGTAACCTTCAATTATGGATACAGAGACTTGGTTTTCAAATGACAGAATAATTTATCTGAGAACACTAACCAGATTCATTTTGATTTACTTCTACAATCAAAAAACTAAACTACACAGAGCAAAAGCATTTGACCAGCTATGAAATTTTCACTTTTTAAAGTATAGCCTAAATACCTATTGAGCACTTGTTTCACAAGACCTCTGCTTAAAGGCATATTACAGGCTTATTGTTGTAGTATTAATCTTGAATGATGAGCATTACCTGAAATGACAGTACATCAATGTCAAGTGCTGGTGTGTCTTGGCATTTCTATTTATTTATTTAATAAAGTAATAGAAAACCTAGGCAGTATGTGTATACTGGGGAAGTATGAAAAGGAGAAAGGAAATTGGCTCATCAAAACCTTTTTTTTTTTAATGCAAGTCTGAAGAATGTCTCCTGTAAAATAGTGGTTTCCTGAATGCCATAAATCTTTTTGCTTTGACAGTCTGTCTTAATTGTTCCTAGCTTTGAATTATTCAAAATATATGCTCTTAATAACACTCAGTTGTGATTTTTAGCCTTTGCAAGAGAGCTGTGTGCAGTTGTGTCAGTAGCCTGTGCTTAGCAGAGACATATATGTGTATAACTTTTGTAGTAGCCGTGATTCACGAACCCAGGGCTGTTTCATAGCTCTCCCCAGCAAGCTGTGATGATACATTGTGTTACTGGAAGTGAGCATTCATTGAAGATGGAGATTTGTGGGACAGTTTGAAAAGGTGGACCTCAAATAAGATGATCTAGAAATATGCCCTTCTCATTAAAGCTGTGACTGTTACAGAAGCAGCTGAATCCTTCTACCTGTGTGGACTCCTTTGTGCCTTGCATAGGGAAGCACTGCAGGGAGAGGTTTTGATCCTGCCACTGAAGAAAAGGACTTGACCTGCTTAAAGACAGGATGCAAAAGGTCCTTGGAAAAGTGTCTCATCTTTGAGGAGAGCAGAACTGTGTTTGCACCACTGCCAGCAGCACACTTGTCTCTCAAGTGGGTTCAAGCTGATTCAAGGCTTTTAAGTAGTTCAGGGATTGCACCATTCCTTGGCCCTAAGGAAGAAGTCATTAGTCTGGCTCCTTGGGCTCTCCTGAAGTTAGTGAGGCGGCAAAGGTGTTGGGGGTGGAACCTTTTTGGTTGTTTTTTGAAGTGATGACTTCTTTCTATAGATAGGCAAATAGTCAAAAGCCTGTCTTGCCAAGGCTGTGGCATCAGCAAAACAAACATGTTCCAGCCCTCATTCCCTGGCCTGCTCTTCTCCTCCTGCAGCTACTTGCTCTGCACAGGCAGAAGGCTGACCCTGGAGGTGCCACCTCAAATTTGGTTGTGATGGAGACAGTAGCAATGGGTTTCTGTGGAAAACCCTGAACGTGTTTTTTCTGCCAATAGGTCTTGATGCCCACAACATGTGTTAATGTCTTTACAACCTGGTCTGCAACCCTGTAAGGCTCTGCTTTC
>VYZU01067162.1:26005-41111 GCA_013401355.1 Ceyx cyanopectus
GGGTCAATTACAACTCAGTTAAGTGGTAAATCTGTTGTGTAGTGGACCGACTTTAAAAGAGAATTTCAGTTACTAATACTGAGCATAGCACTTCCCAAATTTTGAACATCTAACACTTATGAAAGTCAAATTCTTTGTTACATCCTGGTTTCTCCCCACAGGATGACCATGCAATTTCACATTTCTCAGTTCAGCAGTTGTGCAAGATTCCAGCAGAACTGGTTTACCAGAACAATTAAGTAAAACTGAAAAATGCAATTTCATATTTACAGCAGGAGATAAAAAAAGATCAGTTTAATGAACTGGTGTTCACATGAAGTCTATTCAATGGGAATCAACAGTTCTAAGAATCTATTGCACAGCACAAACAGCAGTAAGGGCCCAACTCTTGCACAAATGTGTCATGTTGTACTGTACAGTCACTGCTGAAATATGTGAGTCCTGAATATCTACGTCTGAGAAATATATGAAGCACAGATTTAAAAAAAACCAACCCAAACACAACAAATGCAAAACAAACCAACAAGTGCTTTTTCCAAATGAATATGCACTTTATGCAACTGAGCATTGCAATTTGCAGTACTCACTGGGTTGAAAAGAGATGGAAGTTGCCCTTAAAGTGCCTGACCTGATACCAACACCTCTGTTATGTGTTTGTGACTATGGATGAGGGGAGAAATACAGAACTCTTAATAGAGGCACCCTTTCCAGAGGGTTTCTGGTTAATGGTTCATTTGGGAGCATCTGTACCTGTGATTTGCTGCTGGCAGGATTCACACCTTTTGTTCTGATGGACTGTGACCACTGGCAGACACTCTGCCTTTGCTCTGCATGCTCCCCTAAACCACTGTATGGGGGTTGTGTGTTAAAACCTCAAGTGGCTCTGTTCTGTTTACTTTTGCTCTATTCCCTGTTGAGAATTAACACCCCAAAGAGCCTTATATTGGTAGCAANGGTCAATACACTCTTTTAGATTATTTTGATGTTGACAGTGGATTGTTCTAATTCCTCCAGGGTTGATAGTTTAAATAAAAACTTCAGGACTGTGGGAGAACACCTTATGTATTTGGACCTAAATATTGCAAAAAATATTTATAAAAAGTTGTATGCAAACTGTCGAGAAATATAGCACAATAGCTGTTAAATGTTACCAATTTATCATCAATATTAGTATCTCTGTGTGGGAGAATATATTTCATATCTGTACTGCTGGAGTNACTTCTGGAGAGAGACTAAACAGGCAGCTCTAATACAAGCTGCTTCTTGTGCTTGTGAGAATGCAGATACAGTGTCATGTAGAGCTCTCTGGTGCCATTGCATCTCCAGTCACCATGGTATCTGAGCATATGGAGCTTCAATATAGTGATCCTCCTAATGCAGAAGGTAGAAAAACAGTACTGTCCTTATTCTGACAGTGTGGCATTAAAGCAGTGGAAGTCTCATACAGATTCATCTAAGTATTTCTGCCTAGTTAAGGACAGAACAATTAATACAGCAATTTAAACCTGTGACTAGTGTCCTATCTGCCAGACCAGATTTCTTTCTCTGAAAAACTGATTATTTCACCCTGTAGGTGTGGCAGTGAGGCTTCTCTTCCTTGATGCAGATTTTTATGTAAATAAATTTGTTTTGCCCCGGTAAGCTTGTCATCTGTATTTATGAAAGCAGGAGGAGGAATAAGAAAAGTGCTATCGCTAGACTAGTTTTCATTTTTGAATTTGAATAGACTGTCTTTATTGGAAAGAGCTCTACATCTGAGAATTATGATAATTATTTTTTTTTGCTAAATATTTTTCCCCTATTTCCATGTGGTCAACCTACAACAACCCTGGTAGACAACCATCATGCTTTGTTACACTGTTCTGGCACTGATCTGAGAGCCATCAGTGGCAAGCCTTTTTCTAAAGACCAAAAAGAAGAGGAGGAAAAATAAATTTAAAAAAGACCCAAACAGCTTGCCCTTACTTCATCTCACCAGAATGTAAACTAAAGTGAATCTTTGATGTTACACGCACAGATGTTGTAGCTGACATATCTTATGGCAAGCACCAAGCAAAAAGTGACAGAACAGCAGGAAGTTGAGTAGACCACAAACATCCAACGCTACAGGGATGGCCCTGAGCAGCAACCTACACAAACACAACGATGTAACTCCATTCTTAATTAAAGCAGTGCTTTCCAAGTCATGGTAGAAAACTGGTACTATACTTGGATGCTGATCTGTGGTTGTTGATGCTGAAGTAAGATTTGGGGCCAGTGGTCAATATGTGCCCAGAGTGGAGTGCATTTATTGCAGTCTGCCTGCATGCAATAAGCTGTGATATCCAAGCACTCTTTAAAGAGTTACAGATTTTTGGATAACTGAAGAGCTAACATATGTCAGTAGTTTGCCCATGAATTTAATCATTATTTTATTAGCTAGACAGATACTCCTATTTCACCATTTATTATGCTTGCTGGTTTTGGAGTATCTGTGAGCAGGGAGGATGTCTTCCTCTTCTCATACAAATAAACTTTTGCAGAAAGTTTTCTTTTAAAGGATGTTTGGACTTAATCACAGAGTCTTGACTCCAATTTTCTGCTCAGTATAAAATTTTTAATTTGGAGTTCAAGTCAACCAATTCTCATCAGTTACATTCATATATCAGCTCTGGGATTCAAATGTGCAGTCTTATAGAAGTCAGCTGTATTGTAGAAGGGTGGAGGTAGGAAACTATATGTGGAGATTTGGGGGGCAGTGTTGCATGAGAAATAAGAGAAATTGTGAATGTCTGTATTCAGTAAAATGCACAAAGAAAAACCTCCAAAGTAATTTATTTATGGGTCAGCAGTGCTATTGGTGTGAACAGACTGCACATTTATACAGTCCCCCCATGAACACGTGTATTCCACTTTTGTGATGTTCATTTATTTCACCTTTTGAATCATGAGTGGCTTTGGGGGCACTGTCTTGTACCATGTTAGCAGCAGTGCTCTGTCCTCTGAATGACTTCTGGGGGCAATGCTTGAGATTACAAGCTTAAAATTCTTACTGCAAGTAATGATGCAGCAAACTCCAGTGGAAAAGCCTGGCTGGAACAAACTCATTTGAAATGCAGTCATAATATTTGCAGGTGATTTTTATTTTTTCTCATGCTCCCTTTCTATTGCCTGTCTTTCCATGTGTACTGATGTGATGAGATGCTAGCACACTGCATAGTAAAATCCCAGTGTTAGACCTAGGTAGGAAGTTGTTATAGTGTATGAATGTAGTTGGATTCTACTGAGTGCATCCATCATGTTGCTGCTAATGTGGTCAATACACTCTTTTAGATTATTTTGATGTTGACAGTGGATTGTTCTAATTCCTCCAGGGTTGATAGTTTAAATAAAAACTTCAGGACTGTGGGAGAACACCTTATGTATTTGGACCTAAATATTGCAAAAAATATTTATAAAAAGTTGTATGCAAACTGTCGAGAAATATAGCACAATAGCTGTTAAATGTTACCAATTTATCATCAATATTAGTATCTCTGTGTGGGAGAATATATTTCATATCTGTACTGCTGGAGTGTTCCCAGTGGGGAACTAGAGGGGACATATTTGGGACAATGCACTGTTTCTAATCAGCTATACAAATGTTGGTGAATGACAGCAGATTTATCATCTGAAATGATTCTGTCCAAGTAGTTGTTTGTTTTGTTGGTTTGGTTTTTTTTTAATTATAATACTAGGAAATGAATATTTTCTTATTTTCTCTTTTTTTTTTTTTCTTTTAAAGTGCTTTATTGAAATCATCTGGATATATTCTACCTAATAAAACAGTAGTCTATGGCTGCTAGACTTCCTGTGAGAAAGAAGAATTAATCAGATATGCACAGACACTATAAAGGGGAATGGAAGTTGTATCAGTTGCTGTAACATAATGGAAAATATGCTGGNTAAAGACCAAAAAGAAGAGGAGGAAAAATAAATTTAAAAAAGACCCAAACAGCTTGCCCTTACTTCATCTCACCAGAATGTAAACTAAAGTGAATCTTTGATGTTACACGCACAGATGTTGTAGCTGACATATCTTATGGCAAGCACCAAGCAAAAAGTGACAGAACAGCAGGAAGTTGAGTAGACCACAAACATCCAACGCTACAGGGATGGCCCTGAGCAGCAACCTACACAAACACAACGATGTAACTCCATTCTTAATTAAAGCAGTGCTTTCCAAGTCATGGTAGAAAACTGGTACTATACTTGGATGCTGATCTGTGGTTGTTGATGCTGAAGTAAGATTTGGGGCCAGTGGTCAATATGTGCCCAGAGTGGAGTGCATTTATTGCAGTCTGCCTGCATGCAATAAGCTGTGATATCCAAGCACTCTTTAAAGAGTTACAGATTTTTGGATAACTGAAGAGCTAACATATGTCAGTAGTTTGCCCATGAATTTAATCATTATTTTATTAGCTAGACAGATACTCCTATTTCACCATTTATTATGCTTGCTGGTTTTGGAGTATCTGTGAGCAGGGAGGATGTCTTCCTCTTCTCATACAAATAAACTTTTGCAGAAAGTTTTCTTTTAAAGGATGTTTGGACTTAATCACAGAGTCTTGACTCCAATTTTCTGCTCAGTATAAAATTTTTAATTTGGAGTTCAAGTCAACCAATTCTCATCAGTTACATTCATATATCAGCTCTGGGATTCAAATGTGCAGTCTTATAGAAGTCAGCTGTATTGTAGAAGGGTGGAGGTAGGAAACTATATGTGGAGATTTGGGGGGCAGTGTTGCATGAGAAATAAGAGAAATTGTGAATGTCTGTATTCAGTAAAATGCACAAAGAAAAACCTCCAAAGTAATTTATTTATGGGTCAGCAGTGCTATTGGTGTGAACAGACTGCACATTTATACAGTCCCCCCATGAACACGTGTATTCCACTTTTGTGATGTTCATTTATTTCACCTTTTGAATCATGAGTGGCTTTGGGGGCACTGTCTTGTACCATGTTAGCAGCAGTGCTCTGTCCTCTGAATGACTTCTGGGGGCAATGCTTGAGATTACAAGCTTAAAATTCTTACTGCAAGTAATGATGCAGCAAACTCCAGTGGAAAAGCCTGGCTGGAACAAACTCATTTGAAATGCAGTCATAATATTTGCAGGTGATTTTTATTTTTTCTCATGCTCCCTTTCTATTGCCTGTCTTTCCATGTGTACTGATGTGATGAGATGCTAGCACACTGCATAGTAAAATCCCAGTGTTAGACCTAGGTAGGAAGTTGTTATAGTGTATGAATGTAGTTGGATTCTACTGAGTGCATCCATCATGTTGCTGCTAATGTTTTGACTCTTTCAGCCCTATGCTAAGCATTGAGCAGTTTTGAAGGTAACAGCCCTTGCTCTCCTGTGAAAGTCCTATGGGTTCAACACCTTAATCTGTTTTTTTCTCTGCTTTCTCTCACTGTAGGGATAGGAAATTTTCTTCCCACCATCTCTTAGTAAATGGCCTGTGCACAGGCACAAGTCCCTGCCCTGTTCTGGAGTCCTTGTCTGGATCTCTCTTTCAACCTCCTCTACAAATAGATGCCTCAGATTAAAATGGCTTCATGATTCTCCTGTGTGTTGTTACTTGCATCTAACAGCATTTTCCAAGGTTTTTAGGTGGCTAACACACCATTAGGACATACAGCTGATGTCTGAAATTCTAACATTTTCCACATTTTGTAAACCAGCTCATTACCAACAGGGTGCTCCTACTGTAACTTCTCTTGGAACTTTTTCCTCATACTTTGGCTCAGACCTCTAGATGTATCTTGACTCCTTTGTGGTGCTTTTAACATCTCACTCCTGGTTCCTTTTTAACTTTGAAGGAGTGAAACAGAACTTGTTCATAAGCAGAAAGGAAGCTTGTGTGTATTACTCTTCAAACCATCTCAGTTATGTTTTTTTACTGGACTCTGTCAGCCTAGTGATCCACCCAGTCTTGAGGACAATTATATACAAAAATCCATACAACAAATCCCAGCACAGCACTAGGGAACATTACACAGGGAAATGTGAATGCTGACAACATCCGTCAGTTCACCAGCTTTCAGGTAACACAGAAAAGTGGAGCCCACACTTTCTATCACCTGTCATTGAAAAAGCAAATACTGTTCATTGGAAGAGTTCTGATTTGATTTCACCTGCTGGAGTGGGTGGGGAGGCTGGGTCTGATTCTGATGAGGATGAACAGATCTGTTCTCTCCCTCTGTGACTCTCTCATACTCTGACATTTATGTGAAGAAATGAGGTAATTCCAGGGTGTTTGGAATGAGGTAACCAGCATGTTTTGTGGCTGAAAGGAGGCTGTGGCCAGGNTTTTTTCACAAAAAATTTGTTCACTGCTCTGTCTCTTGCAGAAAAAGGAACCTGGTTAAAAATGTCTTGCTTCTCTCAAAGATATTTTTGCAGTGGATGAGGAGTAAAAACAGTAAAATTAAATTGGTCAATGCTTTTATGCAGATTGTGTATTTCTTTACCCCATGAAGATAGCTGGGGAAAAGAGATTTTTCCAAGGGAAAGGAAGTTAATTTTTAAAACCGTGGATGTGGTCTGTGTGAGCATTGTCCCTGTTACCTGGTGAATAGTGAAAATGCTTGCAAGAAAGCAAGAAATTCACAGAAGACCAAAATGATGAAGGCTGTGAGACTGTGAGGAGACCAGGCTGCAAGGCAGACTGATACGGGAAAATGTAGTGTCTGGCAGCGAGATAACAGGACTTGTGGTGTCTGTGGGTAGATTGGTTTTGATGAATGACCAGCTTAGTGGTGTTGTCTCTATGACTCACTTCTTAGCTATCTAAAGAGGTCCTAGCAGTTTTACACTCATCAGTTTTTGAATTCGAGGCTGGAAAGCATTTGAATTAGCTCTGTCTGGGGTAAAATTTTGGTTTGGAAGACTTGTTTTATATCAAAAACATATTTTTTTCCTGTTTGAAAGAAAAGACTTTCCAAAAGTCTTTTGGAACGTCGTTCTTAAATAAGCAATAGATAATGTGGTGCACTGTCTCCGACTAGTAGTTGTCTTCAAAGGCAGGAGCACTTAAAATGTAGCAACGAATGGGCCATTCGCTCATTTGCACCTTTCTGGAGACGCATACATTAGCAGTCAGTCTGGAAATGTCATATGGTCGTGGATTCTTGCTTTGAGCTTATTTTGCATTATTTATCCCTTGCCCAGGCCATGCTGGCAGCTGCCTTGGAACCTGATTACTTAATTCATCGTTTCCCAGACAGGGAGAGCAGCCTTCCTGGCAAGCGGGTCACTAGGAGGGAAAAGTTAAGGAGTTTTCTGTGACTTCCCAGTGAGGCAGAAAATAGTGAATAAAAGCTGGCCTCCTTTTGGATGCTGGCAACTAGATGCTCCTCTTCTTTGCTTCAGGGGGTGGGGGTGAGAAAAAGCCTTTCCTGTGCCACAAAGCCCTTTAAGCGGGGTGGCTGCTGTGAAAGTCCTCATGTCTGGTGGATCTGTCCAGAAGTGTAATGGTTTGCATGAGAGCATTCAGGCAACATAATCCAGGGTAATTAAAGTGTGACTTTGAAAGGGTATTAGGGTACACTGCCTTGTAGTTACAGTAAGACAGCTTCAATTCTGGATAAAGGTATCTGCCCAGAGATCTGATGCAGTCTTATACTAATCTACTGAGAACTTTGAGTGATTTTGCTAAGTGTCTCTGCATAGCTGAGGAAAGGCAAGATGGATAAGCAGACAAAGGAAAGTGAAGAATATTCGTTTCTCATCAGCTGTTTTAATTTTAGGTGATTCCTCAAGCCAATCCCCACCCTGGTGACCTCTTTCATGTCACTACCTCAGAAAGTCTCCTTCATCTTGCTCACTCTGTTACATGTTGCAGTCGTGGAATTTCATGGACATTTTTTATGGTTAAGTCAAAGTCCCTTATGCCCCCATGTGAATTTTACACATAATTTTCATATTCTTGAACTGTGTCCACAAGCCTCTGGATGTCAGTAAAAAAACCCCAAAACATTTTTTAAAAAATATTTTTTTTTCTAATTGGACAGGTTTGTTTCTGATTTGCAGGGGTTACAAGAAACAAACTGTAGTCCAGCTGTAAGCCCTGGGAGTTTTTATATTACTTTATTCAATAGCACCCCTGAGTAGTATTTAGAGTGCCTTGCAGTGGGCTTCCCAAGTTTAACTCTGCACACACAATGAAGATAAAATATCTGTGGACAATTATTAGTGCTTATATCTGACTTCAGGCTAGTTTCTCAGGCTACTAGGGACAGAAAGGCAGGCAGGACCCCAGAGCTAGAGCAGTCACCATGCTTTTCTTGATTATTTTTGTCCTGTCAAAGGCAAAGTAATTTTTGGCATATGGGTGACCTCTTCAAGGACCAGAGAAGGCACAGATAAAGTGGAGGGTCTCCTCCTACTCAGGCTACAGTCAGTAGCTAGAAAGCAGGGATATGATTCAGAGTTTGGGATGAATCTACCTTCTGTACCCTATGATGGTCAATCAAAGGTGTCGGGGTTGGGGTCTTTTCTGAGACTACTCCCAAGCAGCCATTTGTGAATCTACTTATAAGCAGCACACATGTGATGGTGTCTATAGAAACTGATGTAACCTCAGGCAAGTCATGAATAGAGGTTTCTATTAATGTACATCACAGTCCTTCACTAGCTGAAGTCACAGGCAGTGGCTACAAGCTCTGAATCGGCTTAAGTGACATAAGTGAAACAGTTTTTATTTAAAAACAAACAAAAAAACCATCCCTTATTGTGTGGTCTTTGGGAAAACAGCTACTAATTCCGTTGCATTTGTTAATAGCTTTGCTGTTCTGAGCCTTTCCCAACATCTTCCTGGCTTTTGCTTGAACTTTTAATTAAAACCAAGGGATGATGGCTTTCCCCCTGATTCATGGCTAGCAAAAGAAGTGAGGGTGCAGAGTCTATGCACACACAGACCCTGCAAGATGGTGTTCTGTTCAGGTGAACATGCCAAAAATGCAGCTTCTGCTTGTAGCCTTCCCACCACCTACCAAGAGCAACCATGATGCAGCAGCTGGAACAGCTGGGAATGGGAAAGTGCTGCTGCAGAGAATGGGGGCAGATGTTCTGTGCTTGGGGAAAAATGGATTCTGGGCAGAAATATTTAATTGTGGTTTTTGGCGTAGGCTCAGGACTGAAAGTCCCATTCTGGCATTTGTGAGCAGCTTTCTTCTTTTCAGTGTGCTGTGGAAACCATTATTGCATTTTGCATCCTTGCATTTTGACTGTCTATCTAGAGAAGATGCTGTGCCAAACTTGTGATTGATGAAAGTTACAGCACAGAAAGTGTTGCAAAAATTCCTCAGTTCAAAGGAAATTCCCTCTTTGTATCAAATGTGCCCAGCCAGAAGCCAAGCTTGGTTCTCTGTTGTGTATTTGGCACATAGGGGCTCACAAAACATGTTACATCCTTGTGATCTGTCATGGACAGCAGCTCTGCTTTTGGTACTGTACATCTCAGTCTTTATTTGTGCCTTGGTGTTAGCTCTCTATCCCCTGGTCTTCAGAGGAGAATGCATCTGTTCCCTGGCAAAGGCCAGGTAGATATCCTTCCCTGACTCTTTCTCCTTAAATGACTCTAAAATACTGAAGAACAGACAAATCTCTCTTTTTGTGTCTTTTTAAACTAGAACTAGTTTTTGGTCAGCTTATTTCTTACCCTTGGCTCATTCCATCCATTTATTACCATCTCCCTTCTCATGTTTGTTTCTTGAAAGAAGACTTTCCATACGTTGCTTGAAATACAATTGCTACATTATGCTCCAATTCTACGCTAGGATCCTTATGTCAGTCCCTTTTTCTTGCACTAACACTGCAAGAATTCTGGGTATGTTCATGTAGATCTTATCATGCAATTGACTCATAGTGTGTTAGAGGGCATTAGGTTTTGGTTTTTAAGTGGCTGATCTGGGAGGTGGTCAGACAGAAGTGGAAAGCTGGTACTTCAGGCAGGGGAGATGTTCTTTCTTATCTGTTTAATGAAGGTGGGTCTGAATTTAAATATGCAGAAATCTAATGAGCCTTCAGGATGAGGATGTGAAGTGACATATCTGAGCCTTTCTTTTCCCTGCTTTTGTGCTCAAAGTTTCAGCTTCCATGTGATGTTATTGCCCAAAAGAAAAGCTCCTGTTGTAATACTGGAACATGCAGTGTGGGTGGCTTGGGGAAGCAATGCCTGTTTGCTCCTGAGGCAGACAGGAATGTGGGAAACTGGTGGTAGTATATGTTTGCTTTTAAGCAGGGTATGGTTTCCTTTCTTGCTATTACCTTAGTGAGGGTGAATGATACAATGAAGATACATCAAACAACCAAAGAACATCCTGTAACATGCTCTCAACAGTTGAGTCCAATGTTTGAAAAGTATTAGTACTTGATTGTTTCTCTTGGGAATGTGAAAACAAAACAATATTCACTGGAATATGTTGAATAAGTTGGTAAGACTGCTGAGAGAAGTCAGTCACTGACCCTAGGGCAAGCTGTCCTCTGGTGCTGTGGAGCATGACAGCCAGAAGATGCCAGGCTGGCCTCCAATGTGCCTGGCTATGCTCCAGTCCCCTCCCCTCCTTTGAGGGGAAAAGGGAATTTTAGGGAAATGCCACGTACATGGCAGGATCCGCTTTCAGCGTACAGATCCTTTGCGCTGGCTGCCCAGAGGAGCAGTGTTAAGTGAAGCTGGTGTACAGTCATCTTTGCTTCTTTAGCCTGGGTTTTGCACCATGTAGTTCATCCTGACCTTCACCTCTGCCCCATTTTTAATTCACTAGATTGTTTTCTTCTCTTTGGGAATCTTCTAAGTACATTTTAATTCTGCTGCCTTTTCTTTTTCAGTCTTCTGGCTACTGTTCATCTATTCGTGTACAAACATAAACAGTTGAAAAGTGATAGGTACAGCTCCAGGTCAGAGATCAGCTGATGACTTCAACTTCAAAGGCTTCAGCTACCTGGACAAGGAGCTCCTAGTCATGTTCACCTTAAGATACCTTGATCAGAGGCAGATTTTTTTTTATTATTTTTTTTTAGTCTGTTGGACAGAATCCTGTATTTTACCTCTCAGGCTCAAAGTTAAGGCTGTTACCTCTAGAGCCACTCACCACTTGGAAATTATTTAACATGACTGATTTTTCCCTCTGTGCAAGGTCTTTGCTGCTAGAAAGAAATAATCAAGTTCATTTGTTTCTGTCTTCCTAAAAGAGGGTAGAAGTGATGTCTGTGTGTTGTGTGTGTGTTTGGTAAGAGGCCAATCTCTGTGCTGTTTCAAAGAGGTAATTATAATTGTAGCTTATAAATCATTGGGGAGGTATAGGACTGTCCCCTCCCTAATGCGGCTTTTTTTTGCAAATGAGTGCTGATTATTTGCTTCCTGATGGTGAAATTGTATCTGGCCTGAACTTAACCATACGGATCCCATACTGCTGTGATTATGTATTTGCTTCTCCGAGGTTGACAGACACATCCAGGGAAGCATGTGTGAACTGACCTCTAGCAGAGGCTCTATTATTGTGTTTTCTTCCCTTTTAATCCCATTTCCAAGCAGTGGTATTGCTAAGACAAAGCAATCGCAGCAGGACAGAGGACAATTGGTCCAGGGTACAATTTAACCTGGGGGAAGCTACTTTGACCAGTTTGTTTATCTAGTGTAAGTGACATTGACATTGTGAGGGGATCCACTAGGTTGTAGCCAAATGCAGTAGCTTAAATGTTGTATTAATAGACTCATTGCTACTAATGACACTTTAAGGGTTAGACACGATATGGATCAAGTTTGAATGTAATAAATCTGGGAGCAAGATGGCAGACATCAGTTCTAGGTGTAAAATACCTGCAATTTTGTTAGGCTATCATGAAATGCTAAGGAAAAGTTGAACTGTTTTGATCACAGTATTTCCTCTCCTTCCAAACAGAGGAAGCAGTAGCTTTGGGATTAGCAACACTTAACACAGTACAACAATAATAATATCTGTGTTTTTGACTGGTCAAAAGACTGTAGGAAAAAATAATCTGTTGTTTTAGTTCTTTGTCAAATTAGCAGAGAAGGCAACCTTGAGTCAGGTTGTGTTAAACCCAACAACTCCAGGACCGGGAAGGTCATCTAGAGGGATGACATGTCCACGCTGAGCAGTTCCCTCCTCTGCCCAAATCAGGGTTATGCTCCTGTTGCATGTTCCCAAAACATTTGGTATGAAGCAAGCAGGGTAGAGGTCTCCTTGACTAAAATTGCTCAGATTATCACAGAGTAATTTAAAAAAAGAGTGAAAGGAAGCCTGGAATGTGTTCTTTAGGACACTCACCTGGAAGTGGAGATACTGAGATCCAGGCCCTGGAAATGACATGGTACTGTTTAACTACAGAGTGCCTAACTTAAGCATTTTAATGTGTTTAGCTCTAAGTAGATGTTTATCTATCTAAATTAGGTATGATCCTAGTGAGATTTTTGTCAAAGTATCCAGGGCACTAGAAACCTAAGGCATATGTTGTGGGTTTTTTAGATAACAAAAAGCTTTTTGAAATTTGTGTTTCTAAGCCATTTATGAAAGCAGACTTTAGAATCCTGGGCACTGTACTTGTAAGTAACATTACTGTAATTTACCATGGAATAGGGCAGGAATTCAAAGCAAAGGTTCCTAACTTTCCAGCTAATATTCTAACTGGGAGACTCACTCTGAAGAGATATTTTTTGTTCTCGGTGGAGAAAGTGGACAGGGAATAAAGGGGGAGGGAAAAGGAAGAAAGAAAACCCTTAGTCCTTTTTAGTAATAGTTCTCTTTTATTTTATTTTTTTTTTATTCCTATTGAAATTTTCCAGATAGAGACAATCTGTAGACATCACTAATGAAATTCACATAAAAATAATAATTTAACCCATCTAAAAAAAAGTTATTTAATGTAGTTTGTAAATTGAGAAACTCTGTGCTATTTTTACAAAATTTCCATTAATACCTCTTAAATATTCAATGCTGTTTCTTCATATCTGAAATGAAGTGTTGTTAACTTTGTTTTGAATTTTTTTTAGCTGTAAATTTTTAATATATGTTGTCTGTATGTTTACTGAACTTCAGTATCTTTCTGACATGAATTTTCCTGCCTTAAGATTCTCTGATGGCCACAGTGTTTAGAGAAGGGACTATATTTAAAGCCACAAGTTAAATTTTGGGAAATCTGGTATCCAATTTAGTCAATCCTATGACTCTTACAGATGGTCTGGTGCTCAAAAAATATAGTCAGATATATGCTACTTCAGAGACTTTCCGTTCTAGCTCCCCATTACACCAATGATTGTGACTGTAATTGCTGCCCATTTTGCTGTCTTCCACTGGATGGGGATGGTACGACATTTTCCCATATGCTTTGTGACCCCAGGTGTTTGCATGTTGCCAATCCAGTCTGGTCATCTGGTGTCACTGCCTCTTGCTGGGTACCTGAGCACCTATTCCAGCACCTGGGATTGCCAGAAACCCAAGATCATGTGTTATTCAAAGTGCAAAGCTGCCTCAGTGCATTTCTAAAGTTGTCCTTGTGTCTGTAGCTTCACACAGGCAAAGAGCTGATGGAGCCATGGTTGAGTGAGGAGGGTGTTAGCCTCTGCTGTGCATGGTTTTGACAGCATTGTGAAATCAAGCCTTGCAAATTGAGAGCTGTAATTGTGCCTTGTTGTGAAATCAGGCATAATATGCCCACATTCATGCTTTTGTGTTGTGATGGAAAAGGCGCTCACCAGTAAATCTGAAATTGCTTAGTTTTGGGTGCAGTTCCCAGATTCTTCTTACCCTTCACACATCTGTATTTCTCTTGCATCCAGACTCCATGGTTGTATGTAATCCTATAAGGAAACTTTTCCAAGGGGAGAGGTAGCATGTTCAATTGTAATAATTAAAAAAAAACAAACCCTAAACCAAAACAAACAGCAAAAAAACCCCAAAACAACCAAACCACTACAGAGCAGAAAGACATGTCATGTTTCTAGATGCTAAGAAAGGGGTAGTGGAGTATACACCCTAAAAAGTGCCTGCATTTGTTAGTTGCATGTTACACTATGAGCATAATGTTAAAAAAACTCAGTTTTATTGTGCATTCAATTATCTCAGCTCATGAGACAATTTTTTCAAATTAAAGTGAGCTAGTAATTGCCCTCCCAAGTATCCATCAGTGCTCAAAACAGCACTGAAGCAGCTTTAGTGGTTCACATGCACTGTAGGCCCCTCAGCATGATAGCGTGAGCTTGGTTTTTTTTGTTATGGTCTATCTCAATGTGTTGGTAAGTGTTGGGAACTGGAGACAGATAAATCTTTCCTTAAAATATGTAGCTATCATGAGAGAAATGGAGCCAGCCAAGCACTTTGTAACCTGTTAATGTAACTTTTCATATTCCCTGGAGGGGAGAAGTATTTTGGGGGACACTAAAATGATGATTACATTGTAGTCCATCAGACTGTGTATTAAGTAATGCTGTTCTTCACAAAATCTCAGTCCAGTGTCTCCAGTCTTGGCACTTTACCCAGGGGAGGATTCTAGCTTTGGTTGCCTCTGTGCCCAGGTCTTATACCTCTGCTTTCTGGTTTGGGTGAAGACTTCTCATAATGAGCTCCCACAGAGTCAGACTTCTATATCTCCTTTCCTACTCTGATTTGAAGTTATATTCTTTTAGCCAAATTTAAAAAACCACTGCTGTGCCTATTGGGACACTGTGCATTTTTCAAAATTGGTTTATTTGCATATGTGTCTAGAAGAAAACTGAGTTCTTATGGAAAAAAACAATCCAAAGCAAAAAAAAAAAATCCCACTTAAGCTCCTAGGAAAAAAATAGTTCCTTGATGTTAAACAGAGAAGTGGGGGGAAGCTTTAATTTAAAGTAATCATGAACTTTACCAAAACTTGTTTACCATTAAAACTTACATCTGAGATTGCAATTGCAGAAGCTGTTGTAGTAAGCACAATAGAGCCATATAGGACATACTTTAAAGCAATTTACAGTACTGAGAATCTAATAAAGGTAGCTGACAAGATAATTGCCAAATTATATGAATGCATTACCACCACTCACACACAAATGCTCTTTAATTATTTTTTGGCATCTGAGGAAAGG
>VYZU01067164.1:0-29207 GCA_013401355.1 Ceyx cyanopectus
TTTTTACAATCCTACTCCAGACTGAGGCTTTGATGATAGTTGTGAGCTAATGGTAGGAGCAGTTAAGCATCAGCAGGAAGCCCAGGGCTCAGTGGGTGTCTGTGAGGGGAGCTGCCATTCAGGGAATACAGAAAGCTCTTCTGCTCTACCCTGAGCTCACCTACAGGTGTCTTAGGAAATTACTTTAAACCAATCTCAGGCAATTTAAGAGTGAATTCTGAGCTGCTGGAACCCACTGAGTCCCTGATAAACTGTCCAGGCATGTGTTATCCTCTGACAACAGCTGCTGTAGCTTACACCTCATGCTGTACACCTGCCATCCAACCAGGAGTCACACAGTGCCACTCAACATATGCTCTAAAGCACTTGCTGGAGAGGGCAAGAGGAAAAAGGGTGACTCAGATCTTACAAAGGGCAAGTTTAGCTCCAAGAGGGAACTAAACAAGGCACAGGGAGAAACAAGCAGCTTTTCACAGCTTCAACTAACCCTCAAGAATGCAGTTATTATTTGACAAAGTTCCTTTTCAGCTGGCCTGCAAAGAAGCTGGCCTCTTTTACAGGAGCATGGGGTGAAAGGGAGCCAACCAGAACCTACTGTATGATCGTTTTCCGGTTGCTTTCCAGGCAGCTTTGCAGCTCTTCCAGAATTTTGCAGCAGTTGGCAATGTCAGGAACAACCCCATCAGGAATAGGATAATGGTGCACACAGATCCCATGCTGTTGGTAGGTGTCTAGAAGGTTTGGTACTCTGTATTTTAAGAGCTCTCCTCCAGTACAAAGCACAAATACATCCTGGGTCCCGTAGTTCTTTAGTTCTTCTGCCGACAGATTGAGACACTTGGAAATCAACAAAAGCCTCTCAAGCTACAGGATAAAGGGATAAACTGCCTGGGGATTGATTCTCTCATTTAATCTTGGAGGTTAAGACAATAGAAGGTGGGACTTGTGCTTTGAGCAGCTTCTACAGAGTCTCTCCCACTTTTCCTGGAGAGGAATTGTCTCAGTATAATCTCAAGACAACCCTCCCTGGAAATCCTGGCAGCACTCAGGAGAGGCTGAACATCCCTGCTGGGATAAACATGAGTCTCTCATCTCCAGCTGTGATGGTGTCCAAACACAGCAGGGTTTTTTCTATGCTCTCTGCTCTTCTAGTATTTACAGATGAATGCCAGCACAAACCTTTAAGTAATTTCATCTTTTCTATCCCAATCTCACTTTTCTCTTGGAAAAGGAGGTTATAAGTTCATAATTCATCTTGATCTGAGCTGCTTTAAAGATGCCTTCACCTGCACATGTCTTAACAGACCTCCTGGTTACTCCAAGGGATGTGCAGCTGCCCGTGGAGCTTCAGTTAGAAATTCCCTATGTATTCAGTATTTGGTAGAGAAGGCAGAGAGAAAATGGCTCTGCAGCCTTGAGAATGACCCATGTGTGAATGACTCATAATGGTGACTGTGCCAAGGTATTTGCCACATCTCCAAGCACAAACTCAGAGACACCTCTGTCAGGTTTTGGAAGGGACTGCCCTGCATTCTACCATCCTAGGGACAGCTACAGGGTCTGTTGGGAGAGCAGGAGTGAAAACACCATTGTTTTAGGTACCTGCTGTCTGCACCCCTGTGCCTGGTTTAGATAAAAGCAATTCCAGCAGTCCCCAGATTAAGCCAAGATAAACTTCTGGCTTGTCAGTAACTTTGGCTTTCAGTTTACCTACATGATGTTCTTGCCTGTTACACATGGAGGCACTGGCCAGAAGACTCACCTATATCCTTCTGAAGATTTCTTCTAATGTCCTTAAACCTGCACCCTAAAACAAATTACAGAGGACAAAAATCAAGAGCTGCTGCAGCTGGAGAATTGAACCCAGACAACCTCCCCCCAAAACCAAAGCAAGCAGCAAAGCCCCATCCCAGAGAAAACAGTTCTGATCTTTGCCAAGAGATGGCTAGTACAGAAGGCAGTTTAGAGACCATTATCTGCTTAATGCTGTAGTGTAATAGGATTAAAAAAGAAAAAGCTGCCCAAGGTTTTAAGCTGCAATGCATTATCCAGATGGAAAGGTTTGGATATTATTGAAAAGACCTTAGCAGGGGCAACAGTCTCACTCTTCAAAATGTGGCAGTCAGAATCTAATTATTTTTTTATACCCCTGGAGTCATCTTAATTAGGCTCTGAGAAAAAGTCCACAAAATTCTCCTAAAAAAGTTCAGGAAGCTCCTCATCTTGTAACACTCAGCATAAATCACATGAAAAATCCTCCTCAATATTCAACCTTCAGCCACTTCCATTTTTAATTCAAACCACTCTACAGAGGCATTTTTGGAGCCCCTGAAGAATAATGCACTTCAATAGTCACACCTATTCTTTAGTTTAGGATGCAACTGCTTTGTATTTTTGCACCTTCATCCCTGTTCCACCTCCTTTCCTCCCAGCTCCACAGGCACTGTCACCTTTAATCTGCCCTGTGCATGCCCTGAAACACCTTTTGACAGCAGATTTCAGTGAATATATCTTACCAGGAAGGGAACATATTCCCAGGAACTCAAAAGCATAGACAGGAGACAGAGGCAACCTACAAGAACATAAAAAAAAAAAATTCAAGGAAAAAAAAGTCAGAACAACATTTCTTGTCTGTGGGACCATGAGAAGAGTTACCTACTTATAATCTAATTTTAAGACCAAAATGAAAGTATTCCAGTGTTATTTCTAAACCATCAGACCCAGGGATCACACATTTGTCAGTGGACTACACCACATACCCCTGCCCAAGAGGAAAGGGAGTGTTGGTAAATCCTCATTTTAGCACCAAGACACTCAGGTTAGCAAGATCAGCAGCAACTAGTAAATGTTTTCACAAGAGGACCAACATCCCCTGACAGTTCATCAGCACTTTTCAGGAGCACTGTCAGTCCAACCACAACCTCAGTCCTTGCTCTGGCAGGTCACCCCAGCCTGGCACAGCTTTCCTTCAGTAAAATCTCCCATTTCCCAGGAGAGGGATTTAATCATAGAATCACAGAACTGTTTTGGTTGGAAAAGACCTTTAAGATCACCAGGTACCAACAATTAACCCAGCCCTGCCACAGCACCACTGCCCCATCTCCTTCAGCACCACAGCTCCACAGCTTGGAGACCCCTCCAGGGATCATGGGGACTCCACCCCTGCCCTGGGCAACCCTCAAGGAGAAAAAACTATTCCTCAGCTCCAACCTCAACCTCCCTTGAGCAGCTTGAGTCTGGCTCCTCTTGTCACTTGTTCCTTGGGAGCAGAGCCCAACCCTCCCTGGCTCCACCCTCCTGTCAGGAGCTGTCAGAGCCAGAAGGTCTCCCCTGAGCCTCCCTCTCTCCAGGCTCAACAGCCCCAGGTCCCTCAGCTGCTCCTCCCCACACTCCTGCTCCAGACCCTTCCCCAGCTCCGTTGTTCAGAGAAGAAAACACTCCAGCCCCGCCCCCAACACCCCCGGTCCTTTCCCACCCAACACTTTGCAGCCGCTCAGCCTGGAGCGTTACAGATCGTTGTTGTGACCCGAGGACAGGCCCCGCCACCCGGTACAAACTCCCCCGTAGTTTCTGAGGGAAACGACACCCTGCTCGCCCCGGGCGCGCGTCTCACCAGGAGATGGGGAGCGGGCTCGTGTCCTCCTCAGCGGCGTCTTCATCCGAGGAGTCCGAGTCTCCCGCTAGCATCGTACAGGGCTGCGGCGGGAGGAGAGCGGGAAACTCAGCTTGGGAGGGGGGACCCGGAGAGAGCAGAGCCCACCCTACCCCTCAGCTGAGGCAAACCCTGAGGGTTCCCAATCCCCGCCCTCACCGGCTTCACCATGGCGCTGCCTCCCGACCGCCGCCCGTTTGAACTGTCCCCTCCCTCCCGCGTCCTCCCATTGGCCGAGCTCTCCCCTCCCTCCGCCCAATGGAAGAACAGCCAAGGGGTTTTCCTCACGTCGATCAGGAGAGAAACCGCTCTGATTGGCGGACGCGGAAGGGGAGGCGGGACCGTCGGGAAAGGGCAACAAACCGCATCTTCGCGCTGATTGGCTGAGGCGGGGTGGCGGGAAGGGGAGGTGGCTCGAGCTGCGGCCGGCCGTTGCGGGTCGCGCGCTCCTTCCCTCAGCAGCGTCAGTGACGCGTCAGTTGTCCGCGCGGGGAAAAGAGGAGTTTGTAAATGAAGAAAATGAGCGTTTTTTACCCTAAATGTCAGTTATTCTGGCAGCAGGAGGACGTCTCGTTTCTCAGGGCTGCTCAGGCCTCGCGGACGCGCGCTGCGCTGTGTTGCTCGCCTCAGCTCCCCGCCCAAGGCAAGCTGAGGGGCGGCCGCAGTGTATCTGCCACTTCGTGGAAAAATTCAGATTTAAAACGGTTCATCGTGTCCACGTTGCCCTTTCCACGGCCCTTTTTCTTCCTAATGTTCCGTACAAATACATTTTAGGGAAAATGTATGGAGTTTTTCTAATCAAGGTGGCTCCAGGGGTATGACTGCCTCATTTTTAAGAGGGAGACTTGCCCATGCGCAGGTGTTTTCAGCAGACCTCTTTTTACCCCATTTCTGGTTTATCATGCCACTAACTGGCCACTTATTAATAGGAAATACATAAACTGATAGCATGGAGTTTTGTTTTAAAACACATATTAAGACATTTCTCTGTGCTTAAAAAGTCAAGAACTCTTGTGAAGGAGCCAGGCATGAAGAGTGATATTTATTTTTTTTCCCCATCGATTTAGAAGATAAAGTATGGACATGGAGACTTGCAAAGGTGTTGTTTGAAGTCAAAACTGTGGTTTTGTACAAATTCATTCAGTGGTTTGAGTTTGGTGGGATTGCTGGTTCTGCAACAGCTTCAGGTGTGGGGATTTGAGTAGATTTAATTACCCAGCTGGAGGTGTTAATGAACCCTGCCCAAGAAGGTTTGTAGACGCAAATTGCTTGGTATCCCAGGATTTGGGATGGGTTCAGGGAGTGAAGAAGCACCCGATGAGAGGAGCAGTTTATTAAAATCCACAGCAGATGTCCAGAAGTTACATTACTGAGCATAATGGCAACTAAAATAATAGAGATGTTGCTGACTGAGAGGAGCAATGGGAAGAAAGACAACCTAAGAACTGAGGCAAGATGAGGACAGCCAACCACTGTAGCTGCAAACATCATTTAAATTAACACCTACAGCCACTGCATGAAAGAACAGGTATGGTTTTTTTGCTTCTCTTCAGTGTTGTTTTAGCTCTGGTCCCCTTAGAGATAATGTGCAACACCTTTACTCTGTGATAGAGATGTGAAATTTACCATGTTTTTTTTCCTTGTGATTGATATTAATGTGAAAGGTATTGTTTTAACTCTAACTCAGAGGATTGTACCTTTATGGAAGCAGCAGTATGAGACTGATAAAAGTAAAATATAGCAATGACTTTAATGCTTCTGGTTGTTCTCTGAAAAGACCAAGGGAACTGTCTGGAGTTTGGGTGCCTTCAGGTGGTAGAAATCAGAACATTGCATGGAAGCAAATATGTTAATAACAGCTGGTAACACCATGGGGTCGGCAGTGTGGGGCTAGAGCTTGGGCTCTGTTGTGGCAGAAATGAAGGTGAGGGTGAAACCTTAAATAAATATGAGAAAATGATTGGGAAAATAACAAAATCCAAACCTGAGGAGGTCTGTGAGATTCCCTGTCACCTAAAGCATCTTGCAGCATTGAATGACACAGTCATTATGTGTATTAGCTGATTACCTGCTAGCAGTTTAGTAATGCAATTGATCTGTGGACCAACATCAAACTGTAATGTGTTAGAGGCTGTAGGTCAGCTTGTTTGTGATGTGTTTTATGGGAAAGACTAACAGGAGTTAGTCTGCAAGGAAGTCCTTTTGACATATAGAAAGGAACATCTTGACACCAAGGCTTTGCCTTCTGGAAATCTTGGCTGGTTTATAGATTGGAGACCTGTGCAAAGTGAAGGAAAACCAGTCACAGACATGACCTGGAATATATAATTAGTGAGATTTACTGAATTGGTGATGAAGAAGGTGTGATTTAACCTGAATTTTAATTGGGTTTGAAATAAATGGTTGGACCAAGAACTTCTGTCTACAAACTCTTAATGGGAAGGTCTAAAAAAGATGGAGCCAGGCTGTTCTGAGAGGTGCATAGCAGAAAGAGAACAGAAGTTAGAACATGGGAAATCTCTATTTCATGTAAGAAAATAATTGCTTACTTAAAGTGTGGGCAACAATAATAAATAAAAATGTGAGTGGTTAATTTGTGCTTAATGATGCCTGCTTGGGGTTAAAGTTGGTTTGGTTTATTTTTGAGAGATAATAACACTTATGTTAAATGACATAAGATACTTCTGTCTCTAATGCAGTAATAAATACCCTCCTAGAGGTAATAAAAATAATTTGCAGGGAGGGAGGTCAAGCAGCAAGGTATTTCAAGGAGCCATGAGTCCCAAGCTTTAAATACCTGTATGTAGAATGGGTTTGTGGTCTGGCAGCAAAATCTACATGCAAAATGTGTAATGTAAAAGCAGTGCATGAAAAACCAGACAGGTCTGGTGGGTTAGCTAAGAATTTCCTCATGGTGGCTCCTGTGAAAGCAATCCTGTACAAATCCATCTGGGTTTCAGGTTGGTTTTAGTTCCTATTTCTCAGCAAACAACCAAGTTCCTGGGTAAAATAATCAATTTATTTCAGGTGACAGCCTGGGAATAAACTGGTGTGTCTGCAGTGGAGACAGACAGGGACTGGGGTGCCAAGGGGTGAAGGAACCTGATGGTGTGCAGCATGTTTCTTGTTCAAAGATTAAATGAGCTACAAAATGAGATCTGAAATGTCCCCAACCATCAAAATAATTTCAGGATGATTGTTAACTGATTGTTCCAGCCAACCATATGTAATGCCAAGGACTTGTTAGTCACCTCTCATTTCCTATCTCAGGTTCTGGAAGTTGCATTTTGGTAAAGACTAATTAATACATAGAGTGTACTAATTAATACATAGAGCACTCCACTGGTGGTATCACCAGAAGATCCCGTGGGACATCGCTTCCATTTTTTCATATTGTTGGTTTTGGATGGAAAAAATAATAGGTGGAACAGAGATTCCCAATTTTCAGACCCTCTCCCACTTTTCTGTTGGTGGAAAACTGAACCACTTCCATTGTAAGATTTACATTGCACCTCACAGTGAGGATATGGATGGAAAATTCTCTTGGAGATGGAATTGTGCAATGTTTGCAGAAACAGCTCTAACTTGAGACACAAATGAAAAAGTTAGGATTGCAAGCAGTTTTGAGAGTCTATAATATATTTTCCACATCATTACGTAGCTCTTCAGCTGCATTTCAGTTTGTTTTGTTAGGGTTTTCATCAAATTGTGCCAAGAAAAAAACACTGACAGAGAATCCTTTGTGAATGGTGATTGTCTGCTCCAAGCCAAAGGCAGATCCTTTGCAAGGTGTGGTATTTCAGGATGACAAGCAGCTACCCTCCTACTCCAAATTTTGTGAGGGATTTCTTTATCTATTTATTTTTTCTTCATATGCATGTGGGTTTTCATTGCTTTCCATCACAACCCCAATGTGTTTGTGCCAGACAGCTGGCTGGAAACAAAGCTCATGGGTTGGCTTTCTTTTCTGTCAATAGAGCTTCCAAACTGTCATTTCTCTGCAGCTCTCTGCCATACCTACTGAGAGCATCTGTTGGCTTGAGGAACAACCTGCTTGTGAATCTGGTGTTACATGCTGCTGCTGCTGCCATACAACTGGATTTATGGATTGTTTTGCCAGGATAGTACCATGGAGCTAAGAGCTGAAAGAAAGACACAGGGACTTAAGCTCTGCCTAGACCTATAAATCGTACTTGTCTATTGAATTAAAACCAGAACTGAGATTTGGCCCTAGAGCTGGTGATGAAAAACAGTGTTGTATGTAAATAAAACTATTCTGTGCAGTTTTATAATGGTTGCTGGCAACTGTTGGTGGAGATGAACTTGTGCATTTCTGGTCAGGGTGCAGCCCTGCTTTTATTGGGACTAATGACATAAGTGTCACTGGGATCAGGATATTTTCACTTGTGCTCTTCAACAGATCTTTGTCTATTCTGGATTTAAATGTGAACCTTTTTATAGCTACAAAGAAGGTGTAGTGCTGTTTGGAGTCCAGAATTGTGCCATCCTGTGCAGCTGACATGAGATGCTGCATGTTTCTTGTCTGCCCTTCTTTCATCACAGTTCTCTCATTTATATAGGGTGGGATTTTTTTTGTTTGTCTTAAATACACAAAAGTTCTTCCTAATGCAGTAGAGAAAGTATCTGGAATGGTGCTTTTTTTTTTCTTTCTATGGCTTATTATTTCTGTTCACAACCTTCCTATTTTAATTGAAATTATTATTTCAAAGCAAGATTTTCCCTACTGTATGACTTTAATATTTCAGACTGAAACTGCCAGTTAAGTGAAGTAAAAACTAAAAATACTTTTGACTGTTTTTAACACAATGTGATCTGATTATGACATGACTATAGGAGCAGGATACGAGTAATAAGCACAGTTGATGGCAACAGTGCAGTAGAAGAGACCACAACAGTTATGTCTCATACTTGTGTGTGCAGTTATAGGATTTTAGCCCTTGTAAATCAAGTTTCCAGCAAATAAGATGTTGCCCATGGAGCTCAGCATCAGAAGTTGGTCATTGGCTGGACATACAATCCAAGTCATTTTTATTCCAAGTTCTACGTGGCCATGCAGATCTGGTTCTTTGGCTCATGGGGTTTAGTTGTTCTTTATTATAATTCAAATAGCCCTTCATGTCTAACAATAATTATTGTAAAACATCTGGAGGGTGGAGATCCTGTTGGCAAGCAATTGGGGGTTTTTTTCTGTATTTGTGGTTTTCAATGAACGTGAAGTTTTGAAGCAATGATCTAAACAGGACATGGCAGTGACAGCAGGAAAGAAGAAGGAAAGTGTGAAAGAACAAAAAGAAATTGGAAGGGTGAGTCTTCAACTGACAGGGCTGCCACATTTGTTGGCTATCCTCATCTACACTAACTGGAGATTGTATTCTGCCTAGGAAATATTATTTCTGTTTACTTTTATCAGCTTTGTACATCATTCATTTTTAAAATTAGACTTTAAAAATATATACCTTATTGTGACAAAGGTGAAATGGAAACTGTGGTATGTGGCTGAATTTATCCTTCTTCACTACACTTACCAAGTTGCTCGGAAGAAGGGGACAGTGGGGCCATGGCTTCTGTGTGTTTCTGGCTTGCTCTTCCAGACATTGTCTTTTCCATGGTATTAAATATTTTTGGTCAATGAGAACACCAGTTTTAGCAGTAGAATTGATATAAAGTCCCCATCAGACAGCTGAATTATTACTTCAGTCATTGTGAAAACAGCAGGAGGTGAAGTTTTGAGTGAGTGCCTGTGAAATACGGTTCATGAAATTAAAGGAACCAAATCCAATATTTAATCAGGAGACATATGTTTAAATTATGTTTAAAACTTGATAGCCCAGGAAAATTTCTGAAGGTCCTGCTATAGTGAAACTTTTTAGCCAATGCAAATATGACCAGAGCACGGGTCTGAAAAAAAATCACATGCTTTCTTTCTCAATTTTCTAGTTTTTCAGAGAGTTGTAGTGAAAGTTGGTGACAATCTCATCAATTGGGGTGAGTTATGAGATAGTTTAACAGTCATAGTACAGATTTTTCAGCCCAAAGAAGTATTCAAAGCTATCTAACTACAACTTGGAGTGGAAGAGAACGATGCTAACAATAATGACTTCCTCCAAACTGTAAAATCTGATTGCAAGGGACTTGCTGTGGGAGGGCAGAGAAGTGAAGGAGGGATGTGGTTGAAGTCAGTGCTAGGGACTAGTATTCAGTGAATAAAATATATTGCTGTCTGTGACTGTGTGTGGTGACTGTCACAAATGAGGGTCAAAGCACTGGATGTGAAGTCAGAGGATTCTTTCTCATCTTAGTTCTGTAGACATTCATCTTGGCCTGTTCCCTTAAACTCTATGCTGCAAAGAAGATTTTGCCCTGACAATGTTAATGGATAGAAGTTACTGGAATGTATCCAAAAGTAAAAATGCAGGTTTTGGAATAACAAAGCAAAAAAGGAATTGTGTTTTGAAGATTTTGAAATGCATCTGGTTTTTCCATTCACTCAGCATAAGTAGTTAGTGAAAAAAAGTAGTCAGAAGCTTTTCCCTAATGGTTTGGGAAATTTCTTCAGTTAATTAAAAATTGGAGTGAGATGAAAAAGAAGCCATGTTTCCCAGCTGGCCTAGTAATGTATATCAGAAGTAGGAAGTCCTTTTTGGCTCCTAAATCTTATTATTTGGGAACCTAGGAGCAACAGGGTTATCAACTCACCTTATTAAACCTCCTCTATAACACAAGCTAAAAAATGTCACTGAGTTATCTTGGTAATGCTATTGAAGACTGTAAATCTATATTGTAAAGGCTGTAAATAGACAAAAGCATGGCAGCTGAAGTTGGGTGGTGGTGGCAAAGAGATCCAAGTGCCATATATGCCAGAGGCTTGTGCAGTGGAAGGGAAATGACTGGATGCTTTCCACCAACACACTGCCAGCAGGTGTGGTGTTTTTTTGCTGTCTGACCACTCATTTCACTTAGGAGAGAATCATCCTGGCTCTGGATGTGGTGATCATAAAATCCATAAGCAAAATGCATCACCCAAACCCTTTGTCCAGCCTGTCTGAAGTTCCCTCTCCAGCTGTGTCCACTGCTTTATGAAAATACTCAATAGGAAACATCTGGGAGACAGGCTTTACAGTCTTCTAGTTACTTTTGTATGCTGGATTATTATTGTTGTTATTATTATTATTTATTTTGGTTGGTTTGGGCTTTATTTAAACCTAAATCCTTCACACAGTAATTCACAATTCACTTGCAATGTGTTTAGTCCTTCCCTTAAGCACAAGGTTGGGTTTCAGTGCAAATCAAATTTGTTTTTAATAGGTTTAGGTTTGATCAGCAGTTAGTTAGAAAAGACTGCATGAGAACTCAAGCAAAATTTAGCTGGAATTGTCATCTGGGTTTTACAGTATAGGCTTTGTGGAGTCTGGAACAGTATGGGAACATTTGAAGAACCAAAACAGCAAAAAAGACAAATTACTTAAGCAGTAGAGAAGAGAACACTGTTGGAAATGAATAGCCATCCATTGAAAATGCTGTCATATTTAGAATCAGGGAGTAAAAAGCCCAAGTTAAATGTAAGGTGATAGTAACACAGCTAAAAAGATTTTTGAGGCAGAAACTCCCTGGAGATACAAAGCTATTAATATGTTTTTTCCAGTCACATTGGAAGCAGAACTTGCCAGGGAATTTTTATGGCCTATTGACAGTGGTGTAAGAGGAATCCTTAATGAAGGTAAGGTTGAAGCTGAAGACTAAATGAATTATTCCAGTCAATGTTCTTTTCAGAGTAGCTTAGGAACTTCCAAGACTAGAGTCTTGATGTCTCCGAGGAGCTGCCTCAAACCAAAGTGCCAGCAGAAGAGTTTGAAAAACACAAACCCCAGCACAGTGCAAATGGAGAATAAATGACTAGAAGCAGGAGGTGTGTTCACTCAAGAATTTCTAAGGCATCTGATAATGAGTTCAGCAAACTACTCTGGTATGCTGCTGCTTGTCTCCTGACATGGGATAGAGATCACTGGGATGGCAGGTGACTCTAAGCCTGCTTTCAGAAGACTACTAACAAGGATCCAGGAGACATCTGTGTGTGGCTGCCATATTAAATTGCTCAAAATGATAATAAAAATAGAATTAATTGGTGCTTGGGTAAGCAAGGTGTAATGGCAGAGAGTAAACAGTGCTGTCATAGAGTGAAATCAGGCCTCAAAAATCTGTTAATAGTTTTTGGAAGGAAGAAATCACACTGCAATTCTCTGGGTTAAACCTTCTGCCAGTGGTGGCATAATGGGTCTTCTCATTCCAGCACATGATTTTTGGATGTAGAGGTTTATTTTTTCTAAGCAACTTTAGAACACTGAAGGTAAAGATGCTTCGTGATTTATGCTAACACCTCTTTAAGGTTGTTATCCTATTGAGCAATCCGTGTCCTTTGCTTTGAGTCTGGAAGCACTGAATCCCAGCTTGGGGCTAACAGAAGGCAAAGGGCAAGCAGGGAATGCCAATGAACTGACATCGACTTCCCTGTGCTCAGGGGACTTGTGTCCTGCTTTCAGAGAGAGGAGAGGGTGTGTAAATAATCATCCTCCTGTCCACGGCAGCATCTTGCCGGGGAGTTACTGCTCCGAGATCGCCGAGTTCACGGGGAGGAGGGAACAACTTCAGGCGGTGAAACCAGCGAGGTTTGCAGAGCATCTCACAGCTCGGTTACGTGTAAACCTCAGGCAGGTAGGGGTTGTCCTCTCGAGTTTCTCCGCCTTGTGAGCAGTAGAGGGCGATCTTGTCCTAAACATTTCGACTTTCCGCCTATCAGTGCCTTGCCTTTACAAATTGTTGTCGAAAGAATGAAGGGTTTTATCTCTAGAAACATACAGGATCAGGTGTCTGTATTATTCTCTGTAAATGTTATCTTTGTTAAAGATACTCGAAGTAACTATCAGGTTTTACACCACACAGCAACGTTTCTCTATATTAAGTGAGAATTCCTGAACTAAAACCATGATAATACTAATGGTGGAAATAATAGAATCCACTGTGCAAGGACACTGGAAGGGTCTGCTGTCATTGAATAGTACTCAAGAACCACCCTGAAATTAACATTATTTTTCAATTTAGGATTTAAAAAAATAGGGAAACATTTTGATTCATGAACTGCAGGTAAATCTGATATTACTAGATGCAGTAAGTCGGGGAAACAAGATTGTAATTGTATTTTGTAAACATTTCCATACGGAAGGTGTCTGCCCGAGGGGCAGGCTGACTGCAAAGGGAGGTGCTAAACCAGCCTCTAGCATTCAGGTGGGTGCTTCTGTTTACACACACTGTTCTTAGGAGTGTGAGCAGTCTGCATCTTACTAAAGCTAGAAGATTAATGCTTAAGCAACTCGGACAAAAACACTGTGCAGCATGTGATTGAGTAGAGAGTTTTCTCCTTAAGAGTTTTTTTGGCAGTAGAGTTTTCAAACACATTTATATTTATTTTATAGAGCGTTCTGTATTCCTAAGATGTCACCTGGAGACCAGTTTGCTAAAGCATTTGGCCACTCTGAAGGAGAATGACTGGACTATTGTAGATGGCCTGTCTTGATAAACTTCTTTGTCAATTAATCTGTTGCAAATGCCCTTAGTCTTCCAACTGGGTTTTCCTCTCACAGCCCTGTGCTAGTTCCCCGTGGCTCCAGGATGGAGCAATCCTGGGCAGTAAAGAGATTGAGATAATGACAGTCCATGGTGACAGCAGGGCTGGCAGAGCCAGCCTGGGGGAAGAAAGACACATACTTGCCAATAGAAATGCCTCCATCCTTTGGGAATTGTAGCTTGGGAATCAAAGCTGACCTCATAGACAAGAATGATGGAGAACAAGCTTTTGATTTATGACTAGATGAACCTCAAAGTCTGCCCTTCTGATCCTTCTTTACAACACACCTTTTGTATTTTAGATGAGCTCTTTCACTTTATTCTCAGAATGTTATCTCTTGGGGTATCGTTTTTAAGCCTTTCAGTGTCGTAATACTTCACTCATCTCCTTCATAGCAGATTTTTTTGTTAAATGAAGCTAAAATCCCTTTTTAGTACCACAAATAAACTGCCATTTAGATTTAACTAAATGTGACTGATCAGCTGCTTTGCTTTTTGTTTGTGGTGTTGTTTTTTTCTGGGTTCTCCTGAAAGCTAAACCCATATTTGCTTTCTAGACCACATGCTTATCTAGGGACTCCCTTTTGCAGTCACTGGTGCCTTGGTTGCCTTATTTGCACTTGAATATGAAAAAATTGCATTTTTAATACTGACATGTGTGGGTCAGATTCTTAGTAAGATGTTGACCTCTGCCCAGTTCACTGAAGCTGTGCTGCTTTTCACCACCAGTCTCTAATGAAGCCATCCACTGTAATGATTGGAACAGCATGTCCCTCTGCCAGCAGCTCTGCTACCTGCTTCCTTTGCCTTGTAGGCTTTAAGAAAAATTGTGGTCTCATTGGTCAAATATATGAATCTGGGTCTAAATCTTCTTAGCTTCTTTTTCTCCAAGTTATCCTTGTTGATAATTTCATAATCTTTGCTGCAGCAAGGGGATAAAAAGTGTTTACAGGGTGTCATTTCTAAATGGGAAGGACTGTGACAGCAGAAGATCAAGCTCAGCTTTCTGCAAAGGAATGTCTGTGTGCATCAGCTCTGTCCTATCTGTATGTAGGGTGTTTGTATTTCCATATGTCTGTCAGTCTGTCTGTCATCTGCATGCCTGTCTTCCTGACTTATATGGCTGTTGATAAATATGCTCCATTGGTGATTAGAAGGAAGTGACCTCATAAGTTTGTCTTTTCGGCCACAAAGGTTTGGTTGTAACGTGACATTCCATCCTATTACTCTGGTTTACACCAAACTCAACAACTTGTGGCCTGCAGATACTCAGTATAAAGAGCAGAAAGAAACTGACCTTGACAACCTCATTTCTCATTCCTTTCTTGTTATAGGTAATATAGCTGAAAATGTGGTTTTAATTATAGTACTAATGAAAACTGAAAATCCAGACAGACACTTGACAAACTCTGGTACGCTTTATATTACATTTGTGCTAACTACAAAGTATCCAGCTGGGTGTAACATTATATCTCTTTTCCTTGAGCATCCGCCTGACTTAAGCTGTATAATTAATGTGTACTTTGGCTGGAGGTCAGCTTACAGTTGGTTTTTTAGAATTTTTACATTTTTGAAGCTGTTGTAATGAAACGAATATGTTTATTACCTCTGTGCCTGCATTCCCCGGGGGGACTTAATACCTGTGGAGAAGCACTGGCTGGAGAACTTGAATAAAATGCTTCTGCCAGCTGAGTCTGATGCATCAGGAGTCTGTTTGGAGAAGTAGGTGTAAGAAATAGAATCAAAGAATGGAACATCCACAGATGTGTTTAACTTTGATTCACCTCCTTCCTACGGGTTGTTGATTTTAAGTTATGACACCGATACACAATTGCCCGAAGTAGAATTTGTGAAGGGATTTCTTTCTTTTTTTTTTTTTCCTTTGGAAAGGATTTTGTTTTCAGAACTCACCAATGAGAAACTGATGTTCTCAGCTAGAGCCAAAAGCACTAAAAGCAGGTTCCCTGCCAAGCCCCACCAGTGCACCTTCATCCTGACCTGTCTTAACGCTGCTATTCCAGCCGGGCATCCCACTGCACTAGCATGTGTGTGTAATCCTGTTAAATTAAACACTGCTTTTCATGATAGGGACAAATGCTCCCTTGGGACCAGACTGAAATTAGCTCTGAAGGAATTTTATTGTGATGGAAGACAAAGTTGCAATCCGGTTGCAAAGGATCAAAATCCAAAGGCTTGTGTTACGGGGCTGTTTGCGAGGACCTGCCGTGGAATCTGACATTTGTTCTTAACAAAAATATTCCTGTGATTCTTATGCCAGACTTCCAAAAAAACCCCATTTTTGGACATGAAAGGAAACGGCTGCAGCACGGCCCCGTTCTCAGCGGGGGCCTCAAGGTGTTACTGTTAGAAATGAATGCATAATGATTTTCAAATGACCTTTTTCTGGCAGGTTCCTATGGCTGTTAATGGAGTTTGATGTCTTGTGCAAATGCACAAAGAGCCTATCTGCACAGTCCATCTGCAGTTGTGCTTCAACTGCTTGGGAGATACAGATGATCTGAGGAAAATTTAATTTTTCTCTTCACAGCCTCAAATTGTTTCTGCTTTTTGTGATCACAAAGCCAAACGTGGATGTGAAAAAATCCAACCCAAAACCAACCAACTGGTTTCTTCTAGAAACTTATCAATGGGAAGCTTTGCTGATGTTTAAGTAATTTTTTGGAAGACAGACTGAGTCCAGCTGATCAAAAGGGCTTCCTAGGAGTGTTTAGATAACAGATAATTATTTTTTAAATTGCCTTTCTACAAGTGATTCCTGGGTAGAGTTCCTTGAAGGCTGTACCTTGTCCTGGCAGATATTTTGGAAAATAGGATGCTGAAGAGGTAGGTTTCCTTTGTTCAAAGGAGGGTATAGATCTTGGAAACAGGAATCTTCTCCTACGTTTGTGTTCCAGAAACAGTGATGCCCAAAGTCAGGCACAGTGAGACAGAGCCTTTGTTCCAAGGGCCTTCGAGCTAGAGACACCACAGGCAAGTCCCAGCCCCTGTTTCTACCACAGCTACTTAACTGGTTTTCATAGTGTCTCCTGAGTGCCCATTTGGCACAAGGGAGATGCACCAGCATCAATTAAAGGCATTTCCCATCTCAAAGAGGAAATAACACCTAGTCTCCAGTTAGTAAACAGCTCAAAAAATGAATTAAACCAGATGTTGCTGAGCCCTTGGTATTGACACACATGGTAGTGCAGCCTTTAAAGTGTCCCTCCTGTGGCCCCTCTAGTTATATTAAGATCTTATTTCCATCCTATAAACATTTAGGAGAATGATTAAGCAACAGTACCCCATTCATATCCCATGTTGTGCTGAGAAAAGTTCATGTGTTGTTTCATGAGTGGAAGTGAGCTGGGTGGGTAATATCACTTATTTGCTATTCTACTCTAAACAAACATACAGGAAACACCTAAAAGAGTTTAATGTTCAATATCTGTGCATTATTACTGGTTGGCTTGTTTTCTTCCTGGGGTGAATTGGACTTTATTTCTCCCTCACCTTAGTCATTCCACTGAATAGTCCCATTACCTTGGTGGAACTACTATTGCCTTTGTTCTGATTTTATTCCCATAGTCTGCTCTTTTCAGCTCATGATTTGGAACCAAGAGTTTGATGTTGAGGCACTAATTCTCCATCTGGCATCATATACTAAGAAGAGAATACATTCTTTTGTAGAGTAAGTTGGTATTTGCTGGGCAAAGCAGCACAAATTATTGGGGAATTTAATGCAGGATTAAAAAATGGGTGTGTATTTATTTTTTTTTTAATAACTACTAATAAACTAATAACTAATAAACTGTTTGGTATGGAGGTGTTACTCTGTGCTAGAACTGAGGGCAATTCTCTGCACAGCTGTAGGTGGTAGAAAAAAGATCTCTGTCAGTCTGGATTCCTGGCAGCAAGTCTGGAGGACTCTGAGCTCTATCTGTGCACCTTTGTGTTTTGCCTTCCTTAGTGACAGGCAGTGGGATGCTGCTAGTTAACTCTTGGAGATGTCTCTTCCATTTTCATTTCCTTTTGCCAACAGAGGTGCAGAGTTCCTGCTGAATTTCTTGGAGATGGAATAGTTCACTCCAGTCACAAGTGTTTGTGTTTCTGTTCTGTGTTTGACCTCCCGTGTATCAGCATCACAAGATAAAGCTGTTCTAAGACAGAAAAAAGTGGTTTCTGTTTTGCCCATTCATGTCTAACTATATCACAGTATTATACTTGTTATATGCAATGTGTGTTCTGGATTAATCATGTATTTAAAAAGCTACAAATACTTAATAGAAAAAGGAGGGTCAGTGACAGTACCTTGCACAGAACCTTTCATTTGTAATGTCAGTTTGTTGACTTTGACAAGGTGTTTGTGCCTTGGATTGTGCAGCAGATGCAGTTTACTGGAGTACATTTCTCAGGTGGAGCAGTGCTGTTTATCATACAGCATTTCAGAGGGGTGGGTGAAGGAAAGTTGAGACACTTTAATGGGAACAATTGTTTGGTGGTTTTTTTCCTGGGTTTCTTCTCTGTGTGGGGTGCTGTGTGTGTGTAGTGACACATGCCAGTCTGTCTATACATTCTCAGTTAAGTGTGTCAATAGTCAGGCTGCTGACTGGCAGATGCAGGCAGGTGCTTCATTCTCTGGCAGCACTTTCATTCTCCAATAACACTCTGCAAAACTCTATCTACTGTCAGCCACTCAGGAAGGGACTCGGAGAGCAAGGGCCTGCAGTTCCATTTTGGCAAGCATAGTTTTGGGCAGCAGGACAGCTCCCTGTTGACCACACAACTGAAGAGGTTCATTCAACATTTGAATGATCCCCAAAGTTACTAGAACTGGCTGCATGTTCCATGATACAGAGAGAAAAACATTGAGTTTGCAGTTTAGATTTCGAAGTCTGATTGTATAATATTTTATGCCGTATTAGCTTGAGCCCAGAATTTTCTCTTGAGCTACTTTGTACAGATTCATGCCTGTTCTCTGTTAATTTGTATTAATTAGTAGTCACATGGTACTTGAGGAAGGACACAGGACACATTCTGTTGTTGAGCATTAACTCTGGATGACAAAAACAGAATGTTTCCTAAATAGAGCCCTGTTCAAGAAAACATCTATATACCTATACCTAAACCATCTATAGATCTGTATTTCCTGAACTGGTCCTTTTAAGTTTTAGAGCTGGAAGAGAATAAGAGTCTCCACACATTAATCCTGGAACTATAGCCATGAATAATGGCTCTGAGGATAGGTTTTGGCACTAAACACTAACCATGGTTCATGATTTTAGAGAATGCTATCAAATCAATTCAACCTCTTTCCAGTTAGGGAAGAAGTGCATTAGAGTAATATTTTTCTGTCTGCAAGATGTAAATGGAGGCAATTCTGAGCTCCATTCTTCCAGCTGTGAAGTGCAGAGGGAAGTATTCCCTCCACCCGTGGCAGGGAATCTTCAGCACCCCAACTGCAGCCTTCCCGATGCTTCGAGTTGCGGTGCGCGCGGTGGCCCCCGAGTTACATGTGCAATGGGCCTGGTGCTGCCTGATGGGCTCTTTTTGTACCTTGGCTGCAGAGTTTTTATGATGGCCAATACTCTGAAACTCGTTCAGGCAATAAATTTACTTGCCTTTGAGTTTACAAGGCAATAAACAGTCGAGGCCTTTGACCTCAACATTTACCAAATACATTTGCAGCAGTTGTGTTTATTGACAACTATTTATGGGGAAGTATTTTATACTGAATTTCACATGTGAAAGAGAACAGTTTCATTTTGCAGCTCTTGGTCTTCTTTCTGATTTCCATCTCTGCTTCCTGTCTCTGATTTACTTTAAGAGCTGAAGTTGCAGGTTAATGCTGCAAATACTGAGTTATTGACAAAACTTTTGGCCGAGTTTTTAGAGCTTTCTCTTTGGATGGCTGAGATAAAGGTTACACACATGCTACATTTTGCAAGGCATTGTATAAAGTTTGTGATAAATTCTCTTATTAAACTTAATAGGTGTTTAGTAACTTGAAAACATTCCATTTATGAGAAAATGTTAAAAATAAAAAGAAAATAACAAGTAATAATACTTTAAGCTTCTTTTCCCTGATTTGCAAGACACTGGGTGCTTAGCATCATTGATGTTGAGGCTTCTCTATGCATCCAGAATATCTAGCATCTGACTAGTGTTTGCTGTGTGTTCATCAAGACCAAGAATTCTGCAAAAGTCTCTGCAGTTGAGGATTTCCCCCATTCAGGCACATGTGGGTTGGGGACAATCAGCTGGGGTTGCTCATAACAGTGTCAGACCAGCTGGAATTGTAACCAGCATAGCCCTGAATCTGCTGTGATTTATCCCATGGATTCAATGAGAGACTGTCAGGCCCTGGCAAGCAGAAAGGTAAGGGTGCTTTCATCCCCTCCTGTGACTGTCAGCTGAGCTCGTAGTAGATGCACCTGAGTAACTGTTCCAAAACAATCCCTGCTTTTGGAGCTGACACTTGTAAAATTACCTTGGCCCTGATTCAGCAAAATAGTTGAGTTAATGTTTAATTTCAGGCATGAAGCATGGGACTGCAGTGTGACTGCTCCTAAGCTTAAAGATAAGCACATGCTCAAGTTCCTTGTTGGAAAGCAGCCAGCATACTTTTTATCTCACAGCATCATGCCAGTAAGATACTCGTTTCAATCTGTTGAACTCTGATTGCTTGAGTTCTTCTAGAAAAATGATTTCAGATGCTGTGGAATGATGATCATTCATTTCTAAACAGCTCCCCAGATTCTTACCCTGTGTAAGTTGCTTTGTGCCAATTTGCAGCGTTAGAGGATATGCTGCAGAGTTTTGATCAGGAAATCTTTACATTGTTTTAAATTGGGCTTCTTTTTCCTTTCTGATGAAGTGTAAGTGTAGCTCTGACAAATTATTAACTGTGAGGGTGGTGAGACACTGGAACAAGTTGCCCACAGAGGTGGTCAATGCCCCATCCCTGGGAAAATTCAAGGGCAGGTTGGACAGGGCTCTGAGCAACCTGCTGTAGTGCAAGGTGACCCTGCCAGTGTCAACGGGGTTGGAATTGGAAGGGACCTTAAAGGTCACCTAACCCAAAACTTGCAGTGATTCTATGATTGATCATTAGTATCTACAGACCAAATACAACAGCATTATGAAATATATGAGAAAAAAACCCTATTTAACCAGGTGGTCAGACTCTTGGGTGGGTAATATCAAATAAGTTTAGAAAGTAGTGTCTTATGCTTCAATAAATCACTGTAAGGGGATCCACAGTAGATTCTCCTCCAGTGTTAATTTTCATTCATGTGATATCAAGATAATAGGCTTATTCTCTAGAGTGGGTCAGTCCACACAGGAAGAAGTTCACATACAAGATGTCTTATGTATTTGGTGTTTAAACAAGCAAGAAAAAAAACCTTTATCAGTTCAGCTTCAGCTTGCTTTGTGAATTATGTTTACAGCCCATATCCCAGATTTACACACTCGAGATCTGTGGAAATAAGAAATGACTCACATTGAGGTGGTGACAAACTGGAGTTCTGGGGCAGGACACCACTTTCTTGGCACCTCTGTTGTCTGCTTAATGAAGTGACAGTGACACTGGGCTGGAATTAAGGTCCTCTGATATGAAGGTGTGGGGGAAAGCCCATTGCTTTCTTGGGTTGGCTTTTGGATGAGCACCAGAACCCACTTAAGGAAAGCCCATCTAGGGATGCCTAGAAGGCTGCCTTAGCAGGGATGTTTGGCTGTTTGCTGTGAAGAGGGGATATGAACCCATCTGTCTGTAGGCTGAATGTGCAGCTTTGTGAGGGCTAAATAGGAGCCAAAGAAGAAAAATGACAGAGAAGTGGGGAGGGACAGCACATGAACAGCCTGACTGTGACACTGGGAAAGGCAGCTCCAGGGCTGTGTGTGGAGCAGGCTGAAAAGCCAGGTGCTGTTTCTGCTGCTGAAAGGGTATTTTCCACAGTTCAGCATTGGGGCCTTGTGATATAAATCCATGGGCTGTGTGTGGCCACGAGTGCAGGACTTCATTCCTTGCTCAAGTACTGAATGGAAAAGGAAGGAATCTCTTGCTTCCTAAACTAAACCCAAACTGGGTTTCATAGTCAGTTTAAAACTTGATTTATTTAGGCAGCAGCATCTGCCTTCACTGTCAGTGTGTGTCTCAGCTGCAGTCCTCCCCACAAACCCTCATTCCTAAGAAAGCAAAAGAAACCAATACATTAATTTTAAAAGGAATTGTTCAGCTATGAAGAAGCATAATTAAAATCACTGCTTTATCTCCTCTGCTGTGCATTTAAAATAGTCTGTTTTCCTTTGCATTCATCTATCCTGAAGGATGAAGACTTCACATCTTGGGTAGAACAGCCTTTGGATAGAATTCTCCCCTAATAAAGCCACAGAGCCTTAAGGAATGATATCAACCTCCATATATCCCCTGGCCCCACTCTCTGCCCTCCAGGTTCCCTCTGCAGTGCTGTGAGAGGAGTCACAAAGTTCTCTGTGGCCCATGAGGATTTGCTCAGAAAAGCAGTAAGAAGGAAACTGGATTGTTAAAGCAAAAAAAAAAGTGCATCAAAGAGTTGGTTGTAAATGTACATTGATAGAATTTTTGGTTGGGATGTAGAAAATAGCCACTTTCATGGGAATTTTTGATCAAATCCTGAAACGTATTTTATACTGAAAATACAGTTTTTATATATTGTTAGGGAGGCTATTGATTGAAAGCCATTATTATCTGCTGGAATTTGTCAGCAATTACTGCCTTTCCTTGACATTTTCAGGGAGGGGAAAAGCAGTAACCATTTTGCCAGTACCTTTAATAAGCTTCCAATATTTCCTGGCCCATTTAGTGCTTTTTTACTTTTATATTTACATTGTGACCAAGAAATTTAGGGTGGGAGGAAAGAACTCCATACTCAAAAAGAGCTGGAAGAGGATAAAAACCCCCAGCACTCTGGTGAGGTTTCCTTAGTGAAGCTTCCTAGTGAAATGGAGCCAAATCCCAGCTGCCAGGAAGTGGTTGTCAGATCTCATTGGTGCTCCACAGAAATTTTCCACCTGGATGGTGCCCAAGGGAAGCACTGAGTACCCTGCCTGCAGCTAATATGATCATTGTGCCAGCCTCTTAACAGCACCCTTGTGTTATGGGTGACTGTTTGACACCAGTATTCCCTCTTTTCCAGGTCAACCAGACACCAGTAGGGACTTAACCTCCTAGGAGACAATGGAGCCCAGTTTTTATCCATATATTATAATCTTAAATTACACCAAGTGTTGTCTCATCAGTCCAAACCACCTCATCTTTGTGACCTTTTCTTGATATCCACTATTCATGTGTGTAATGAGTCCTGCCAAATGATCAGATTATCATTTTAATTAAGTTTACCTCTAGCAATATTTTTATGAAATTAGGGGGGGAAAATAGGAATTAATATAGAAATCATATAGGGCTAAAAAAAAAATTGAACATGAAAGGGAACAAAGACCACTGAGGTCTTGGAATCACCACCTTCTGATTAAAAAAATACATGTTTGGAGAGACAAAAAGCTGAAGGTGAAAACCATCAATAAATTCCCTCATTTTTTTCCTGTGAAAGCCAGAGGAGACAGACATTGGCATCAGAAGACACTTATGTGATACAGCTCTTAAAGCCTCAGCTCCTGGAGTCACTCCCTTGGGTCTCTGTAGGGTCTCCTGACCCCCCAGCAGGTCAACACTCCTTGGTGTCACCTGCCAACTGATGTCAGGAGCCCTCGATCCCTTCATCCAGAGGTGATTAATGACATGCAGAGTAAGTGACACTATTTGTGATGATGTCTGGATGTTGACATTAGGAATCTGTGTTACTAGTTGGTTTCATCACTGTCACTCTTCAGCTGTTTGGAAGGAATAGCTACACCCAGCTGCATTGTTTGTGGGATCACAGAAAGAGTCATTTTTGTGTTCTTAAAATTAAAAATATTGTTTAAATTGTGCTTTGGACAAACACTTGAAATCCAACATGTAAGTAGAAGTTGCTGTTATCAGAGGGACATCTCTTGGCATCCCTATAACATCTTTCCCATATCTGGCCAAGCTATGTGGCTCTCAAAAGATTTGAGTTTACAGATGTTGAGTAGAGGCTTGTGAGAGTTTGGCAGCTAATTTCTTTGAAGTTTTCATCTGAACAAATCCAGTTTCCTCATAATTCCTTTTCATGCCTCTGATGCTGTCTCTGAAGTATGTAGGCAGGACAAATACAAGGAAGAAGCATCTGATGTGAATTTCAGTGGGGAAAATGGGAAGTAGAAAGTAGAGGTAGCAGGAAACTAAAATGGTTTGAGTGGAGGCTGCTAACTGTTCTCAGGTATCTGTTGTGAACATTTGTTACCTCAGGTAACTCACTTGAATATCACAAACCATAGCAATGCCTGTGAGGAAATGCAGAATTCTGTATTAAATGCAGAGTTTAAAAGCCATGTGTAGGGTAAAGCCTGGGGCTACACACTGAATGGAAGAATAGAAAGAATTGTTGAATAACTGCTTGTTTTCTGCATGGGTGAGCAATTCTATAGACACCTATCTCCTTGGCAACCCTAATTTCCCCTCCAGCTGTCCCTCACCATGGATGAGACAGTGGTTTGGGGGAAAAAGATTGTTCCCCATTATATAAGGAAAACCTGTATCATGAAGTGTACTCAGAGAAAGGCTGAATTAAATTTGCACAGGCTGCATATTGCTCAATTAAAGAAGTTTGGAACATGCTGCTTCTTTTCAGGTAGAAATCAGGGGCATGTAAAGTGTGGACTGTTGTCTTCTGGCATTGTTTGAGTGGTGGGAACTATGGTTATGACCCCTGTTTTCCTTGTGGGGTTCCTGGACTTGCATTCCACAGGGTGCATTGTGGGGAATGTCAGCAAAGTGTAGGCTCCCACCTCTGCAGTCTGCACCCTCCTGATTTCCCTCTGAAAAGAAGGTGGCCACTGGGAACAGGCTGTTCAGACTGGTCAAGCAGCACATCCTTGACTTTGTTGTTTCCAAGGGTAAGCTGAGATGCTTTGAGCCATTCCTGTGTGCTTGTGTGGAAAACTGAGAGACCCCAGAAAGTGCTGGATGGGAAGGACTGGAAAAAATGGTCCATCCAGTCAGAATGTCTGAGTGTCTTCTCACCTAATTTATACTTCCTTGCCAAGATGGGACTGAGTACACCTACATTTTCCTGACAGATTTCATAGAATCACTGAATTGTTTAGGTTGGCAGAGACCTTTCAGATCATCAAATCTAATCATCAACACTGCCAGGGCACCACTGGCCCATGGCCCTCAGCACCACAGCTCCAGGGCTTGGAAACCCCTCCAGGGGGCACAGGGACTCCACCCCTGCCCTGGGCAGCCTGGGACAGCCCTGGACAAGCCAGGAGGGGAAGAAATTGTTCCTCAGCTCCAACATCAACCTCTTCTGGGACAACTTGAGGCCAGCTTCTCTTGTCCTATTGCTTGCTCAGTGGGAGAAGAGACCAAACACCACCTGGCTCCAATCTCCTGTCAGTTTTGTGTTTCTAAAAGTTTTTTTCACTTTAAAACAATTACTGCTTGTTTTATTTTTCTAATGGTGTTTCATAACAAAGGTATGAAGTTCCCTCCTGTCTCTAAATACTTGCTGGAGTGTTGTGTCAAGGGCAGCAAACACCAGTATTACCATGTAAGTTTTAAGTATTCCCATGCAGAGACACATTTGGCCAACAGACTGGGAATCCTCAGGGAAAAGTGGCACGAGGGTTTTCCAAACCTCAGAATGATAATTCCTGGTGTTGAAAAGAATTGTCTGGAAGGTAATAATCCCCCAGAATGGACTCGGAGCCTGTCAGGTTTCATGTTTCTTGAAGTCACTTTTGAATTCATAAAGTTCTCTGAAACACTCTGATCTGAATGTGGCTCTCAAAAATGTCAGGTGATGGGCTGAAGCTTTTCACTCCCAGGTTTTACCTGAGCCTGGCTTCTCTTTGCCTCCAGATATCCACAGTGGATCCAGGTGAGCAGGCTTTGGCTGCAGGACTCACTTCAGATTTACTCTGTCAGCAGAAACTCAGTGAAAACCCAGCTGAGGGTGTTGGTGGTGTAAGTGTCCAGCTGCTCAAATACAGATGTTGTGCAGCTAAACCAGATTGATCCAGAATGGTATTTCACTGGCAAGGGTTAGTGTTCTTAATGCAAAGTGAACCCTCTTAGCAGGGCCTCTTGTACTTGTAGGGTTTGTACTTTAATGAGGTAGATATTTAATCAATTTTAGGGTATAGTGGTATCTGTGTTTTGCATATGTTTCAAATAACAATGAAATTTATACGCAGATGAAGTAATTGAAGCATGGCCTGATTTCAGAAGGGTGAGCAGCCCTTGCTGCAGTGTAATTCGAAGAGATTGGGGATCAATCAAAGTGTTTTAAAATTAAGAGTTTTCTGCAGCTGGGACACTCCCAAGTTGAGCTACTTTGGTTTCAGTTTATAGCTCAACTTTTTTTTTTTTCCCCAAGTCAAATGGTTTATTGTACCCAGGATTTTTTAACTGTCACATCTGAAAATGAAAAGTATCTTTAAAAACCTGATATTCTGTAGAGATCTAAACCCACATTGAGCTCTATGACCCAAACATTCCCTGAACTTTAATGGCAAGAAGTTTAAAATTTAAATCCAGGTCCACGTTTCACATGAGTTCCTATCCTTGTATGTCAGAATTTCAATGCAATATTTAGCTAAAATACCTTGGAATTTGCCTTAACTGCTCTCACATGAGTTACAGCTCTGGCAATTATTTATTGCCTCTAAGCATGGTATTAGCTGTTGTTTAACAAATAACCCTTATCCTTATGGTGGTCCATGCCACACCATTTGGTTTATATCTCTGTTTGCAAACTCTGGAGTATCTGAAATTCAGATAGGGACTATTGGGCCAGAACTGTTACCAGATTGATCCCAATGTTGCTTTACAATTCTTCTTCCCTTTGCCCTGAGCACATTTTCAAACCATATTATGAAGTTATTCTCTGTGGTCCAGTTTCTGATACTTTTCCCTCCAGTAAGTCACACCATATTTAGTGGGGAGTTCCCTGTGGAATAAGATCTATTCACTCTGAGGATAAAAGCAGCAAACTTTGGCTGTCAAGAGCTGATCCAATCCCCAGTGAGTACAGGGGAAGCATCTCATTGCTCAGCAGCCTTCGTATGTGCCTGAAGAACAGGACAATCCAGTCACCTGGAGAAAGAACTAAGGCAAACTGAGTTTCACTAGTTGCACACTTTGTTTACCTAGTCCTCAGAATGATGTAGGTGGTTTCTGTGTTGGATTCTGAATTTTAGAGATGAGAAATTAACCTGGAATCTTTCTGCTACCAAAGAGCCTCACCTGGCTGAATGATGGGTCAAGAGCATTGCTCTGATAGTCATAGGCAGGGTTAATGAAAAAATTCCAGTAGTCCAATGTATTTTCAGTCTCATTTTATTGTTTTTATTAATAGGTGCATATAAAGGATATTTTGTCTGTAGCTTAAAAAGGACAGTAAAAGCATCTTTGTGGAAACAATAAGATGACAGAAGTAGCTAGAATTGCAGAAGCCCATGTTAAATGATAAGCACCAGTTACTTCCATGGATCAGGTCCTGCAGTATAGATTCTAGACCAGATGTACACCAGATATATGGAAAGAATGACACTGAACAGGAAAGAATCATTTAGTTTCAATAACATTTTCAGTATCTGAGAATACTTAAAGCATTTGGGTGGGTTTGCAAGTTTTTTATATGGTTTATTAGTAGACTTTTCTTTCCCTGAAGTGACTTCACAGTCTTCCTATTAACTCAAACTGTTGTAATCAGTATTTCACTGGGGAAGTGTTCCAATAAAGCTAGGTGCTATATTTTTCAGAATATCATCTTTTCCAGAGTGTGCACACCTCCAGAATTCCTTCAGAAGAGCTGATTTCAGGCAGATGTGTGCACTTCAGAAATAAACTCTGCTCTATTTAGATTTTGATTAGAAGTGAGAATAAATATCAGGTTCTGTGATGGGACACAGCAGCTGACAGCTAATGTGACACTCTGTGCTTAGCACTATTCCTTTCTTTCCCTGGAGTTATGATTTATTTAGTTTTCCTTTCTCCCCTGATTCTTCCCCAGGGCAGCAGCAGGAGCTGCCAGCAGCACAGAGAACAGGTGGGAGCCAGGCTGGCACTGGCTGGATTTGCACCACCTTTGTATTCCCTCCCTTCCAGCTACCCAGCAAGGGCTTCTTTGGGGGCTGCTGTTGTGAAGTACTTCCCACGAGCAAAATTCTCTGTTTACGAGGTAAATTACAGAGTATTTATAGGGAAAAACTCCAAACAAACCCACAACAAATTATTTAACACAATAAATATTTTGAAAAGTGATCTAAATTTCCTCCTTTTGGATTAGTGGCAACAAAAGATAAAGTCTATTCCATTTTCAAAAGGAAAAGAGAGAAAGTTTTGTGAACTATCTGACAGCAGCTCCCTATCACGGACACGAGGAAGGCAAAGGTTAGGGATGCAATGTGCTTTAGAACAGAGGATTCTCTGTGTTTTGTCTTTTATATCAATAAATGAAAATAGAATTCCGTGGTTAGAATATGGCTTTAAGTGCACAGATAAGAGCCCAAGTAAATACTAACACTCCTCCATTCCTGAGGGAAGTTGGTGGCCTGCCCATATAATTTGCTGATAAAGTCCCATCTGTTAAAACAAAGTACTGCAGCACTGGTAATAAATTTCAGGCAGAGACCATGAGAGGTTATTTTTGCACGACAGCCTTTGCTGAGCTTTATTTTCAGCCAGAAGAAGGATTTGAAGCTGAAATCAAGATTACAATGTTAGCTTTACACTTTTACAGGGCAAAAGAGAAATCCTGCTTTATTTCCCTGGTAAACAGCATGGCATGAGAAACTGTTAGGAGAATAAAGTCAGGAGGAAAACTCTGCTTCACAAATGACATACGTAGAAAAAACAGCAGATGTCTGATGAAGTAAAGAACCAACTGATTGCCAAGCCTTTGGAAAACAAAATTAATTTCCTTTAGTCTTTGATAATGGTGATGTCATGGAGTTAATAGGAAGAGCCTGCCATGCTGCTGGAGTTATAAAGAAGAAATGTTAGACATGCAGCAGGTCAGAAACAGGGGCTGGCTGACCAGTGCCATTTCCATGAGAATATTTGTAGATGTGGAGGAAAAAGAAAGTGATGCAGAATGTTGCTTTTTGTCTTATTTGAAGCATAAGAAATAGGGAATGAAACCAAACTTGTGAATGTCTCAATGAGTTGAGAGCCCTGGTTGTTCAGTGCAAAGAAGAAACACCTTTTGGTAGGCAACTCCTTTCTTTAGAGATCTTGCTTCAAGGAAAATGAAATATTTTCTAGAGGGAAATGAAAGGCAAAGTAATTTGCCTTTTGATGATAGTTAAATAAAGACAGTGGGTGAGTAGACACGACCTCAACTCTGGGGTGCAAATAACAACAACAGTCAAAAAAACAGAGCGTGTTTTTTGGTTTTAATTTTATTCATTGCAATTAACTGTTCATTTTCAAGCTCTTTACTGCTCCTTTGATTTTAACAACAGCGTAGCCAGGAGATGCGGTGCTGCGTTTATTTGCAGCATCTTCTTTGGTCACTAGATGTCCCTGTGCGCTGTTGGAGTAACCGCCGGGGTGTGGCTGCTGGGAAACAACAAAGGTAACGCGAAAACTGAAGCTGAGCAGATTCTTTGGTTATCGAAGGCCATTTGTAGGGAGGCAGTGCTGAAATGTACTGAGCTTTTGTCATCCACACAGAATGAAAAAGAGATTTCTTCATGGCAAGTTTGAGGAGCTACTTGCTGGAGTGTTTGGAGCAGTCACACGTGTCTTGGCAAAGCGTGAGACTCCTCCCCAGTGATAAATACT
>VYZU01067167.1:1377-34878 GCA_013401355.1 Ceyx cyanopectus
CTGTCCTGCATCAAATTCTGACACCCCAGCAAGTAAGACATCAGTCACACAGATATGTAGAAAGCTAGTCATAGGGTTTCTTTACTTAAAAAATGGTGTCCTCCATCGAGAAAGCCAAGCTGCAGCATAACACAGAAGCAAATGATCAGCACAAAACCCAACTGTAAATGGTAATTTGCTAAACACCTTGAATGAAAAGTATCTGTTAACATAGGCATTACACAAGCTGTCAGCAGGAGCTGACAGACAGAAGACAAGAAATGCATCTCAGACTGACACATCATGATTTAACCAAATTGTTTCTGTGACACTTTTGATCCTTCCTCTGCACAGAGTGGTTTCCATTTAGCCAGATACTTTTAAGGAAGGGCCAGGTGTCTCCAGCTCCTTTTACGCCTCCTCTATGAGGTACATGGAAATGTGCCTTCCTGAGACTCATTTGTGAATTTCATACAAAAACATAAGCCCAACATCAAGGATTAACCAGCAAGCTGCCAGGATTGCTGAGAGTCTGCTCATGCTGCAGGCCTCAGGGGGGAGCAGCTGCTTGAGAGGTTCTTTAGGTGCAGGCTTTTGTGTGAAGGACAATGCCATGTTGTGATGGGCTCTTCTGCAGAATTAGCCATGAATCGTTACCAAAGCAGTGGTGGCTCTCACCAAAAGGAGCAAAATGTGCCTTGGGCATTGTAAGAGCTTCAAAAGCTCTTGCTTTCCTTCCCAGTTTCTAACATGGTTTAAATGGTTCAAACTTTATATCCTTACCCGTTCCAGGTTCCTGATGAAAAGTCTATGCAGCAGTTCAGAAAGCACAGCAGAAATCCCAGAAAGTTTTAGCCACCCCCTGTGCCTTAAGTTGTTCACTGGAGGAAGCTGCCTGGAGAAATAACAGAGAACCTGTGCTGTGGCCGCTGCGGCAGAAGAGACACAAGTCCCAGCTTCTGAGGCAGATGTCACAAACATTTAAACAGCTGTCAGAACCCAGTCAGGCTGTCATCAGTCCTGACCTTAAACCCAGTTTGGTTTTTAAATGTTAGGCATAAAAAAAAAAGAAAAGTGAAAAAAAAAAAAAGCAGCCCCATCACAGTAAAGTTACACAGCTGCCTGAAATATTAAATGAAAGGGCTGAACATCTGTTTGCTTGCTTTTCAGACTTTAATGGTTTGGAGAGATATTCTGTTGTCTTAGATCTTTAAGAACATCTGAGACCCATGCAGCTTCAGCACCTGTGAAAAATCCTCTCTCAAAACATGCATACACTTCAAAGCTTATTACTCCAGTTCTTTGCCAAACATATGTTGCCAAACACCACAACAAATTATTAATAACATTTAGGTCGTGCTTGACTTTTGTGTAGTGAATTTCCTGAGCAAGCAAGGAAACACTACTTAAACATCAACAAGTTTGTAATGCACAAAGTCAGAAAGGACTACACACAAAGAAATTACTGGAGGATTGATTACTAGGAAATAAGCAAAATACTAGACTGATCCATAATTGGTTTACATTTGGTTTGGGGTTTTTTAGTTATTCCTTCCTTCTAATTTCAAAATTTAAGCTAATCATTGTTTACCAGGCTCAGTCATGGTGTATAATGCACTTGCAAGGTTCCTGACACAGATTACTATTGACATAGTTAAGGGAATTATGAGTGGGTATGGGAGGGAAGTATTAGGCATTTATATGAATAACTTCTGTAGTTAAACTGTATGGTTTATATCAGCCATCAAACCCTGTGTTACAGGACAGAGGATGTAGACTAGAGAGTAGAAAAATCACTAGTATAAACACCACTGTAATTTTAGAACTAGGTATTTTCAGTGTGCTTCTAGGACCAAATATATAGCACAGTTATACTTTGCATATTTTTGCAATACCAGGCTTCAATAGGAGGCAGAAAGTGAAAAGAAAAAATCTCATCAGTAAGATTTCTGTTTATATTTCAGTTTTCATTTCTAGTGGGTTTCCAGTGGAGATATTTTTTATCACTCCACAGGATTTCTTTGCTTTCCATGGCTTACAGCCTCAACTCTGAAATTTCAGCATGCAGTATAAGATTACAAAATTTTAATTCCAAATCTGGAATATTAGCTTACATTTAAAGAAGATATAAAGGTAGGTGATGTTTCTTTCCATATGTAGCTTTAAAAAGACCCTAAAGATGCATTGGCTATAGCTAAAGCTAGGGTAACTTCTATGCCACTTGTGAATTGCTATGTGTTTTTAATGTTTTATAAGTCAATGATTCCAATGAAAAAAATGTATACTAGTGAAAGTAAACAGGTGGAATTAATAATAATGATAATGATAACAGCATTAATAATGAAAATCCTATATAAGACTCGTCAAATTCTGTGAAAGATAAAATGCAATTTCACAAACCCCCTTAAAAGTATTAATAAATCTTCATTAAAAATTAAACCAATAGAATCAAAGCAAAAGAACTGAGGAGAAAAAGCTATGTCATTTATAAAAAGTAATTAATCACACCAAAATTGAAGTATTTTCAAAACAAACACAAACTGTGAAGAAAGTTCAGGATTTTGGGGCTGTTAAAGATGGAAGCAATGATATGGATAACAGCAGAGTAGAAAATGTTGCACATTAGTAGGAATTCATAGTTTTTCACTGAAGGAAAAAAAATAATAGTATAAAGGAAGTATCAACATTAGGTACTGTTTTATAAAGTGAAAAGTAAATAGTGACTGGGAGGCCAATTCTGTCACCTCCCATTGTTTTTGAAGCGTGGTGCCACACACGCTCTCCGACTGTCACACGTACACTTACCATTTGCAGAATGAATCTTTTTTTAAGAACTCTCATTTCCTACATGAAACTAATTCAAAACCAAAAATCATGGCTTAATAATAGAGTGTTAGATACACAGTGTGAAAATAATCCAACAAAGATAAGAAGAAAATTGATTTAGGAAGACATCCTGTTAGAAAGTAATCCATTGTTGTCTGAAAGCCAAGGCTTAGGTGCAGTATATTTCAGATATTAGAAATATTTTGCCCTCATACATGTCCACAGCTATAAGACTATAGATGGGGTACCCTGATTAGAGATATAGGCTGTATAATAGCCATTTATTGAGCTGTGCAGTGTAGATGCCATTCCACATTTAACAGCTGTGATGGAAGACCTCTGTGATATTCCTTCCAACACTGACACCCTCAAGTCATATTTCTTCCCTTGTCACAAAGTATTTATTTTTATCAGCAGCTTGTCATTCAAGTGTATTAAAAACAAAAAAAATAAATGGAGAAATGGGCAGTTGTGGAGCTTCTGTGTCAACTGTGAAGATAATGTCTCTGAATTTAGTGTCACTATTTGGTTATTATATATTCATAAAAAATGAAATACCAGTTCAAAGACTCCAGGCATCAGAGCCGAGCGGGGACGGAAAGCATAGGTGGTTGTGAATTTTTCACTTACTCTTATAAAACAAGTCATCCCATTAATAATCTGGCTCTCATCCCAGCCAGACTAACACATTTTGAAGTTGTCTTTCTCCCTGGCTGTGTCAGAACTGGCAGCTAAATTCACAAGTAGAAAGTTTCCAAGTGGTCAGACAGGTTTATTTTGTTTTCTTGCCCTCACAATGAAGACTTTTGCAGTGCTGGTGAAAAGAGAACAAAAGCAACTGGCATATCTGTAGTTACACATTAGCTTTGCATCACATGGGTTTGAACTCAGAAAGAAATACATTGAAATGAGGTGGACAGTCCTAATGACAAGGGAGAGTTTGAAGTCTGAAGCCTAAGATAATAAAGCCATGTTAAATTTGTTACTTCTCTGCTTTGTATAGACTCTGAGGTAGGAAACTAAAGACCCTTGTTGTTCTTAGGACAGAAAAAGAACTTTTGCCATTCTGTGGTATATAAGCAACAACAAAAAATTAGATAGATAGATGACAGATAGATAGATAGATAGATAGATAGATAGATAGATAGATAGATAGATAGATAGATAGATAATGAAGGGAAGTTGTCTGTCTCTTCTGCAGGAAGAAAACACAATGATTCTCAACACTGTCTTAACACCTCAGCACCTACATATTAAGATATTTACAGACTCTTAAGCATGTGATTTACACTATATTTTATCATGTTTGTAAAATATAAGTTCTTAAGTTGAAGATAATTATTTAGTTTCAAATGCAAACAGGGAATTCAGGACATAATAGCCCTAGGCTATGGATTGGGGTTTTCCATAGCTATGCCTATGGTCAGAGATCCCCATATTTTGCTACTGTTTGCACATACATGTATATANCAAACCCCCTTAAAAGTATTAATAAATCTTCATTAAAAATTAAACCAATAGAATCAAAGCAAAAGAACTGAGGAGAAAAAGCTATGTCATTTATAAAAAGTAATTAATCACACCAAAATTGAAGTATTTTCAAAACAAACACAAACTGTGAAGAAAGTTCAGGATTTTGGGGCTGTTAAAGATGGAAGCAATGATATGGATAACAGCAGAGTAGAAAATGTTGCACATTAGTAGGAATTCATAGTTTTTCACTGAAGGAAAAAAAATAATAGTATAAAGGAAGTATCAACATTAGGTACTGTTTTATAAAGTGAAAAGTAAATAGTGACTGGGAGGCCAATTCTGTCACCTCCCATTGTTTTTGAAGCGTGGTGCCACACACGCTCTCCGACTGTCACACGTACACTTACCATTTGCAGAATGAATCTTTTTTTAAGAACTCTCATTTCCTACATGAAACTAATTCAAAACCAAAAATCATGGCTTAATAATAGAGTGTTAGATACACAGTGTGAAAATAATCCAACAAAGATAAGAAGAAAATTGATTTAGGAAGACATCCTGTTAGAAAGTAATCCATTGTTGTCTGAAAGCCAAGGCTTAGGTGCAGTATATTTCAGATATTAGAAATATTTTGCCCTCATACATGTCCACAGCTATAAGACTATAGATGGGGTACCCTGATTAGAGATATAGGCTGTATAATAGCCATTTATTGAGCTGTGCAGTGTAGATGCCATTCCACATTTAACAGCTGTGATGGAAGACCTCTGTGATATTCCTTCCAACACTGACACCCTCAAGTCATATTTCTTCCCTTGTCACAAAGTATTTATTTTTATCAGCAGCTTGTCATTCAAGTGTATTAAAAACAAAAAAAATAAATGGAGAAATGGGCAGTTGTGGAGCTTCTGTGTCAACTGTGAAGATAATGTCTCTGAATTTAGTGTCACTATTTGGTTATTATATATTCATAAAAAATGAAATACCAGTTCAAAGACTCCAGGCATCAGAGCCGAGCGGGGACGGAAAGCATAGGTGGTTGTGAATTTTTCACTTACTCTTATAAAACAAGTCATCCCATTAATAATCTGGCTCTCATCCCAGCCAGACTAACACATTTTGAAGTTGTCTTTCTCCCTGGCTGTGTCAGAACTGGCAGCTAAATTCACAAGTAGAAAGTTTCCAAGTGGTCAGACAGGTTTATTTTGTTTTCTTGCCCTCACAATGAAGACTTTTGCAGTGCTGGTGAAAAGAGAACAAAAGCAACTGGCATATCTGTAGTTACACATTAGCTTTGCATCACATGGGTTTGAACTCAGAAAGAAATACATTGAAATGAGGTGGACAGTCCTAATGACAAGGGAGAGTTTGAAGTCTGAAGCCTAAGATAATAAAGCCATGTTAAATTTGTTACTTCTCTGCTTTGTATAGACTCTGAGGTAGGAAACTAAAGACCCTTGTTGTTCTTAGGACAGAAAAAGAACTTTTGCCATTCTGTGGTATATAAGCAACAACAAAAAATTAGATAGATAGATGACAGATAGATAGATAGATAGATAGATAGATAGATAGATAGATAGATAGATAGATAGATAGATAATGAAGGGAAGTTGTCTGTCTCTTCTGCAGGAAGAAAACACAATGATTCTCAACACTGTCTTAACACCTCAGCACCTACATATTAAGATATTTACAGACTCTTAAGCATGTGATTTACACTATATTTTATCATGTTTGTAAAATATAAGTTCTTAAGTTGAAGATAATTATTTAGTTTCAAATGCAAACAGGGAATTCAGGACATAATAGCCCTAGGCTATGGATTGGGGTTTTCCATAGCTATGCCTATGGTCAGAGATCCCCATATTTTGCTACTGTTTGCACATACATGTATATACCAACCTCTGTCAGTCGTTCAGGCTTGTCTAAAAGGAAAGTCATGGATGTAAGTCAGAACTCCTCCTTCAGTATTACACAGCACTGGAACACAAACCCCAGGCATTTTGTTGTGCTTTATAAAGTTTCTTCATATTCTTCAGCTGAAGTGAAATTTTTATATTGACGGTATCAGATGTTTCCTTAGGATGCTGATGCCAAAGGCTTATCTGAAAAAGAATATACCATTTACAAGTAATGAATGTGCCTTAAATATGTAAGATCAGCAAGTACAACCCAAAATGTGATACACTGATTTGTTATGCATTGTAACTCCTTTTCCATTATATGGAAAAAAACCCCTATAAATGAATTTCATCTGTTCAGGTATAGTGTCTACACTATGGCTTTGTTGTACACATTGATTATATGAACTCTTTTCATATCTTGAAGTGGCAATCTATTATTTTTTTTTTAAAGCTTTAATCTTCTTTCATAAAACATGTGACACTATATTCTGGATAGTTAGAGGGTGCTTGACTTGATATAGATCGTGTAGTGATCTAATCCAAAACCTGCTGGCTTAAAAAAACCTTCTAATGAACTGCTGCCCAGTTCTGCCAGCCTAAGTGGGAAATGCTGTATGGCTAAAACAAGAGACTATCTGACAAGAGCATTGTGCAGGAGCTTTTCAGCTACTGCTGCTGCTGTGCCTGAGCTGTGCCCACTGGCTTGTCTAGGAGTCTGCAAACCAGGCACTGCTTCACTTTTTTTTTTCACCTGAAAGCCCCAAATCAAAGGCTGATTAATCAGATCCACGGAGAAGCCCATGTTGGTAGCTGATGGCCTTCAAAGCAGAGACTGGCATGGGCTGGATGCCACCCTTAGCCCCTTCCACTGCCAGGAGAGATCCAAACATGCAGATTCCTCCCTACAATGCAGGGGCTATTTTGGGTGGAAGCTCTTGCATAATTTCCTCCCACACAGAACTGTCCCACTCCATAAAAAAAGGAGTTACAGAGGAGGGAATGGGGAAGTGGTGAAAAATTCACTCCTTTTTGCAGTTCCTGGTTTGACATGCTAAGTTCTGCTAATGCCATCCTGTGATGCCTAGGCAGTGTGTAGGAGCTGTAGGTATCTAATTCAGAGACAGCTGATGCTACCCTGAGGAAAGCCACAATGTGTCACTGAGGGGTGCGGGGTGAGTAGACTACCTGTTTTTCAAGTGACAAGTTGCAAGAACACCCCCGCCTCCAGTTAAGAAATTCTGATCAACCTCCATTTCTAATCCCCTCTGACCTATCTGCCCCCTCTGTCATCCTCCAACCATGCCCTGCCTACCATTTTCCCTCCACAGAAAATCCTGAAGCATCCCACACCCATGTTTGTTCAGCACAGCCCCCGAACACTACAGTGCAATAGACATTTACAGTGCTGTAAAATTAAGCTAATGTGTTTAGTGAATCTATTTCTAGAAAGGTTACAGAATGTGCTGCTTTTATCATTACAGGTGAAGCATGGCTTCTATGCATTTGACATTTTGGAGTGTTTTTTCATAGATACTAAAAGGTCTTTTTGTCATATAATTATCTAAGACTTGTTCCCTTAGGAGACCTCAAAATGAGCAGCTTCACTGTTCATAGGCATCAATTTGCTCACATAGAATATTGATCCTCATGAGGCTTTTCTTGCTCTACATGCAAATAGAAGGGCTCATATATATTTTGTAATTTATATGTATATATACGTGTGTGAGTATGATCTTTTCACACCTTGAGAAGATGATCAGGAGAACTGTAAATTACTTTATTTCCATTTACTCTGAAATGTAAACTTTTGTGAATGCATTTGTATTTCTGCTTTTTTCCAATGCATCATAAAATTGTAAGGATTTCAAAGCTACTGTTCATATTTTACTTATGTCTTTATGGAAATGTCAGGGGCAAGTAAACCCATGCACTGCAGTCTGAGCCTGCATCTACACATGTGATTTTATATTTGTGTTTGAATAACATTTTATGCATCACTATTTTAAGAAACAAGCTTTGATCATTATTGTTGCTGACAACAATATTAATACTAATGTGCAGCCTTCTTAAAGTGTATCATGGGGCATTTTGCAATTCAAATATAATTAAAAAGCAACATCAAATAACTGTTTGATTTTGATTTTAAATCACTAAATATTCACCAAATTAAGAATATTATAAAACAAATTCTTAGGGCTGCCTTCACTGTCCTGTCAGAAAGCAGGACTTTCTGCAGGCTACAGACAACCGAGGTTCCTCATGGTCCATGAGGTGAGGATGGAGCCCAGCTCACGCACCCTGAAGTTACCACTTCACACTCAGATCACCCCCGTTTACCTTCACAGCACCCCAAGCACATTCATTCCACAGCTTCTCCTCCAGCAAAATGCAGTTTTCCAGGTCCCTCAGCTCCACCTTGAAGACGAAGGCTGTTGACAGCATGGTTGTCCTAGGAAGGAAGGATGTCCAGGTGTGGCTGAGCATCACTCAATATCCTCTTCAAAAATTTTAGTGCTGCTGCTGGCTACAGTACAAGCCCAGCTAGAAAGAAAAGGTGGCCACCAGAAGCTGATGTTTATTTACAAACTGAGCACATTTATGCAGAAACTCACTGAGAGGCAATCACTATAACACATAACAGCAGTTTTCTGAATATCACTGTAATTTGAAATCTTATATTGGTTTACCAGTGTGACAAATGTTTTTCTTGCTCCCTTAATTCACTCACACATGCAGAAATACACTTTCCTTAAACTTATTATTTGACCCTGTTTTAACAGAGGTTCTGTCTGAAGACTCTGCAATTTGGACATCTATTTTATTTCTTGAATTGAACTCTGTTCTCTAAAAGTGAAATGAAGGCTTCAGAGTGTAATATATATCAGATGAAAAATTCAGAGCAGACTGTACTGCCTCACCCTAGTTGATAAATTACACATTATGATTCTCTGTAACCCCTCCCAGTAGTACTCCAAATATTATATATTGGGTTTGCATACCATCCTCTCTTGGGAAGCAAGCTTTTCACTGCTGAGTTTAGTGACTGCCTCCAGCATTCTATATAACATTACAATATTAGAAGAATAGCAGAAAAGGAGAAGAAAAAAATAATCTGAAGAAGTGATTGCATGCCAGAAGAAATGACTATAATAAACTTCTCCACAAACATGGATTTGCCCATCAGACTCATACAAAGCTTTTCATGGATTCTGCTCCAAGGGTCAGTGCTGTACTGGTGCCTGTGGTCAGCCAGCAGGAGGGGTCAGGCTCAGAGCAGCATCACTTCTCGAGGAGTGGAAGGGTGTTTTGCAAACCATGGTGGGCATCTTCGTGGTGTGGGGCCTGCCTGAGCAGGGGCCTGCAGTGGGGAGGCTGCCCAGCTCTGCTGCTCTGAGGAGACCACACTCAGATTCATCTGCAGAGGCAGAGCAAGGATTAACCCTTGATACAGAGCACTCCCAGGCATGAGGAGGCTATGTTGGCTATAAAAAGACAGACATTAAGTATCTCTGAACATGTATTATGCATCACAGGATCCCTAACAGGATCTCTGTTAAAACACTGGCAACACTCCGCTAGGTTTTTTTCATAACCTCTTGTTTCATAAGCTCAATTTCCACTCTGGACTGGTGCACTTAACATTTAGTTTATGCAAACTATTTGCTTGTTCAGAAAGAGAGTGAAATTCCCTCAGTGATACAAGATGTTCACAAAAGCCATAGGTGCTGCTGTGGTCACAGTCCATACAAATACATGCTAATGTATCAACACAGGGAAGGCATGGCACTACCTACTGCCATTATCCCCAGCCCCTCTGAAGCAGGGCTTACACACACAGAGGGCAGCAAGCCTGATGGAAGGGAAGTCATTAGGTCATCAAGGGTAAAAGGGAAATGCACTTCAACATCTGAAAACTATTCTTGGAGATGTGTTGCTTTGCCCTAATTTACCTGCAATTACATTTGTGTCTCCAGGATGATGTGGCTCCCCACTACTGCTGGGGCAGTTGCTTGTCTTTATCTACAACAATGGCAACAAGAACATTAGAATTTGCCTCATAGAGAATATACTTGGACCCAAGATTTTTTTTTCAAGAAACTTTGTCAATGAACACAAAATACCAACATCTTTGGGATAGAAAATGATTTAAAAATTACTACTTGTTTAATTCCTTATTTTTTCCCTCACATTGCTTAATATCTCTGCTAGAAGTATTCCTATAGATCAAATGTGTAGCTATATGGAATATATTACAGATAAATCATGTTTCTGCTGTGCTGATTTAAATAAACTGTGATCTGTGTAAGACTGTATCTGATGCTACTCTACCATGCAGTTTATGTGCCAGTACCAGAGCATTCTTCACAGTATTTGAATAATTTTGGGTTACTTGCTATTTCTGACCACTTTGGAACAACTTGAACTGATTTAATTACTGACTGAAATAGAAAGTGTAACTTTCGATAGAACTAAAAAGTGTAGCTTTCTTCTGACAATAAATATTGAAAAAAGAGTTTCCAATTTTGATGATATTTTCCCAAAAGACACATTTTTTTAAATGGCTTTAAATGTTAAGGAACTGTTTTCTTGCTTGTTCATAATCTCTGTATAATATTCCAAATATTCTACTCAGTCATCTCCTAGATTAATTTATTTTTTTTTCTGAAATTGTGGTTGCTTTTCACTAGATCTTCTTCTAAGTCACAAAATAAATAGCTAAAAGGGCCAATGGTGTAATGATTACTATAGAAATTACTAGAAACATCCTCCTTCATTTAAAAACCCAAAACAGAACAAAGTTTGGCAGCTTTTTCTGAAGACTCAGTTAATAACCTAATAGAGCACTTTGTTCCCACTCTCCCTATTACTTCAAACAGCTGAACAGAAGGAAGATGCCTGTGCTTGTAAGAAAGGGCTTATCCCTCTCATTGTTTCCTTTTTTTTTATTTGTATATTTTTTCCCATTATAAAAACCATGGACTGACACTTGCCAATAGTCAGTAAGATTTTTATTTTTTTTTTCCAGAATACTTTGTGTCTTTAACACAATGCATGCCTGGGCAAGGTAGCAAAAAACAGATAAGAAATTTGAATTACATCTGCGGGGAGCTGACACATTTCAAGTCTTATAAATGCAAATAAAACCGATTGCTGGTTGAGGCAGCATTAAACCATATTCTTCCTATATTGATTCTAACAAAGGTGAAATTAGTATGCTGCAAAGAAATGGAGGAGGGGAGAAGCAAATCTTGCATAATTTGGGGCATCAATTGGACAAAAGCTGGTGTAGTGATGTTAACTTCAAAAACTGTCTCTAGAGAGTCACAAAAGGCACATAGATAACTTGATTAAGATCAAAACAGGTAGGAAATGCTGCCTGTCAGTGCTATTGGCTTCAGCCCTACTACCAATATATAACCTGAACCATTATTTACTGGCTTGGTCTTGTTGTACAGTCCCAAAGGTCTTTAGAAGATACATTTATACAGTACAGTCACCACATCCGTATTAAATCATGGGTGAGAATCTATTTCAATTTCTTTTTCACCTTCAGCTGGACCACAGACCATGCAGACATGATTTAGCATCTGTTGGCTACTCCTTATATCACAAGGGTTAGCCTAGTCCCTAGTTGGCATGAATAACAGAGACTTCAGAACCAGGCAAATTTTGCTCTGTAAGAAGACATTAGGCTATCCTTGCTGCATTTCCTCTTCCATTTTACATATATAAAAATGCTACAAATACATCACACGAGTTTTCTTTGCATCATAAAGGGATTTTTTTCCCCTTCCAAATTCAATTTATTCATTGAAAGGGCTGAAAAAAAATGTATTAATAAAATGCCCTCAACCCCACTACCAAACAAAAAATAAAGCATTTGCTTCTAGCAGTGTTAAATGATATTTGATGCTCCAGAGAGCCTTCAACATTCATTACAGAGTCAACCAGAGCTTCATTAAATATCGGTCTAGCATGTGTATATGTGGTACTGAGCGCTGGCCTCGGGAGCTCCCTTAGGCAATGTTCTATAGGTTTCTTTCATCTGTCATTTTGCTTTTACTTGGGGCGATTATCACTTTTATCATTGACAATAGAAAACTCATTCCTGTGTGCATTTCATTTTTATTATTCCTTGCCCTGTGAGGATGACTGACACACACAGATTCTTTTTCATCTTTTAAAGTATTGTAATTAATCATTTTAAATTCTCGCCTTGGAGTGTTCTTTTATTAGCATTGGTGGATGAAATCAAATTAAAACTGTGTATCGATAGGGAGAAAACTTGTTGGGCTGTCTTGGCCTAGTAGAAAAAGACTAACTCCTACACATTTTATACTGCTTTATCTTAGCTGTTCTGAATATAGTCTAATCCTAATATTCATTGCCATGATCACAGTGGGATTACGAGCTAGGAATTGCTTAGTTTTTTTAACCATCAAACACAAAAAGCTGAAAAAAACCCTCAACCTTTTTTTCTCCATGGGAACAACACTTGAGGTTTTTGAATCTAGAAGTTAGTCCAGGCAGCTATGAACAATTTTGGCACTGAGGGAGAGATCTTAAATGTTCAGCACTGGTTGGAGACTGAGGAGACCTGGGTTACTGCCACTGTCGTGGGCTTTCACGAGTTATCTTGAGTGAGTGAGTGACAAGTTCTCGTCTTCCACCTGCAAAATTAAGATATGAGTGCTCCTCCTTCCCTCTTTGCTTCGTTTGTTTAGGTTGTGGGATCTTCTCTACAGAAACAACCTCTTATAATTGCCAAGGACCGTGGCTACTGCAACCTCACTTAAGCACCGATGTCAACGAGACAATAATTGTGTGCCATTCCGTAACAGTTTCTGCCGGTGCGTTAAATTATCTGAGCGAGGCAGCGCTGGCAGAGGCAAGAAGCCTCCCCCTGCAGGAGCGGCGCCTTTTCCGCCTCCCCGCAGCAGGACGGATTACCATAGAAACACCCGCCAGCGCCGCCTCGGTGACGGACCCGCGCTGGAACTGGGGGCAGAGGCATCACGAACTATCAGCAATGCTGTGGCCTGTCTCTTTCTGCAGTTTGGACATATAAAACATAAATCACGGTGATTTTATTACAAGACCCTGCAACGCAATCCTCGTTTAGGATTAAGTTGATTTTCCTTTCTTCTTTTTGTAACTCCTGAGGTGCTGCAGAGACGCTAAATTTATTAGTATGCAAAAATTTATCTTGCATTTTGGGGAACCCTCATATTTCAGCTCCTATTCTGGCTGTCTTCTCTATATGAAGGCTTTCAAAGAAGCCCTGAGAAACTGATCACTTTGTCAGATGCCATCCTGGGGACACCTCCCTTGAGGGAGTTTTCTGGCTTCTCTTACGTGTGCAACAGGGATGAACACTGTCCAGGCTTCCCAGAGGCTCTCTTTCTATATCATTTCCCTGCTATTTTGGTGTAATGGTTTCAATCAGAAGTGAATGCTTTGCTGTAGATAAAATTATAAATTTCACAGTTTTCCTTCACACTGCATTCAAGATTTTTAATCTTGTATTTTATGTATAATGTATTTTATAATTTATAATGTATTTTCATTATTGGTACTGCTGATCTATCAGAATGTACAGAGAATTATGTAAAATGACATCACCTTGATTTCTATTTATTTTACTTTAAAAAGCAAAGCATTCATCCTTAAGAAGATCCAGCGAAAGCCATCCTGCCATCTACCAACATTTTAAATAGTAAACCACTTTAATGTGTGCAAACAGATGTCTGAGGGTAAACGTGCATCTTTTGCCTTTAAGAAAAATGTGGAATCTTTATTTCCTGAATTATTCTTGACTGTACTCAAAATTGCTCTGAAATACTATGTCACCTGTTTTCCAGTATCTCACGTTACAGCTCCAGAGCCTTTAATACAAATTAATAAGGAATTAAATACCAATTAATAAGAAAAATTCTGGGCCATGGATCAAAATGCAAAGATTACCATTTAAGGCATACTTCATAACAGTTATTCATCTCAAATAGAGATGCATTACATCATAGTCTGTCTGAAAAAAAAAAAAAGTATATTTAAAATACCTCCAGGTGGGTGCAGAATTTTCATTTCTAAAGCTTGTATTCTAGCAAAAAAGAGCAGTGGGTGTTGAAAGAAATCCTTCAAGACAATGTTTAAAATGTTGTTTGCTATTTGAAATTATTTCCTTGTAAGAAATGGAGACTACAATTATAAAACTTTGTGCTTAACTGAGCACTGAAGTCAAGAACGATATCTCTTTAGCATGAAAAGATTTTGGGTTTTGCACCTAGGCTCACCTAGACTACCAAGGAACACTGAAAGAATACATTAATGGAGGATTTTTTACATTACACGGTTTTCACAGAAGTTGATTGGATACATTTTATTCAAGGAAAATCTCACTTCTGAAGATTTGTGAAGCCAGATGGTGCCCCATGAAACTGCCTTGGAGCAAAGTATTTATCTTATAATTTGAGAAATGCCCAATTTCTGTACTTACATATGGAATACATTTTGCTTTAAGGATAGCATTTGGCAAACACGGTGCTGTCTGTCTGTTTGGTAATCCCCACTGCCATAAGTATTTCTATGAGTCATCCAGTAAGGAAAGTGCCAAAGAAAAAGCACCTATTAGTTAATAAAGCAGCCTGTTTAATATTGCCACAGAACTCAAGTTTCATTTTACATTCCAGAAATTCCTGTACAGTGAGTAGCCCGTGTTGCATTTCAGTGGCCATATGCCATGGTTTTGAAGAAACTTATGAAATTTAAATATTTAAAGTTATTTAACAACAAAATGTGTGATATCTACTAACCACACAAACTGACACTCAGTGTGTCATTAGTTTGTTTATAATACATAGAGGCCAGGGGAGGTGTGCATATAGTGTGGTACCAACTCGCTGGAGACCTTATGTCATGGACACTGCTGTGGAAATACATATATCTTAGAGAAAAGTCAAGAGGAACTTAGAATGGCTCCTAATTTTGGCCTGGTGCCTTGGAAACACATCCTGTTGTATTTAAATAGGTCAGCACTGACAGACTTATAGCGTAATTAATGTTGATTAAATCCATGTAAGACCAAGAAAATATGAAGTAACAACTGCTTTGGAACTATTTTGTATATGACATAAGTAATCAAGAGACACAGAAATCTAAATGTCTTATGGATGGCCAGGTTATGATTCAACCCTGACTGAATTTTACTGAATAATAATTAAATATTTTTATTAGAGGGGTTTCATTTGTTTTGGGGTTTTTTCTTTTTTGTTATTTTTGTTTGTTTCTGTGTGTTGTTTTTTTTAAGTATGACTGATAGTGGCAATTGTCATTAACTGAGAACTAACTCTTCTATGAGTAAAACATGTTAATTGAACATGAGAAAAGGCTCCAAATACGTAGAATTATATATGAGCAGCTTAGCATGAAGCAAGAAGAATAACCCAAAATTTCTTCCCAAGCATCAAACTAAATACAAGTGGATAAATGGGATAAATACTTGGCATATATTCTAGAAGAAAATCTATTCAAACAGAAGATTAATGCAACTGCCATGATTTTGTGTAGACAGATCTACATAGCAAACACTCATGCTGTATCTGCTTTTCAACACTGCTAGGGTTAGTGTAATACATGAACTTCCAGCATGGGAAGTGCTTGTTTTACAGAATAAGAGCTAAAAAACAAAAATTGTTTTATACTCTTGCATTCTCCTCTGTATCTTGTTACACCAACACTCAGAATATGTAACACTGAGTGCACATCTCAAAATTTTCTATAATCAGGAATTATTTTCTTGCTAACTGTCTTCCAGGAATTTTTACCTCTGCCTACGTATATCTCTTTTGCCTTTAATTTTCTCTGTTGTCACTGAATAGAGTTGGATCTATTAATCTTCTTGTTTTGTCTTTAGATCATTATCATGGTACAGAAAAGGTGAATAAAATTACATGCTTTCCCACGGAAGAGACTAGCAACAGAGGTCAGCGGGAATTCCTGTCCATTTGTGTCATTAGGAGGGGGGGGAAAAGGACCTTCTGCTACAACAGCTTGCTTTTCCTCAGTTCTGCCATAAAGTGAAATTAAGATGTACAAAGCTGTGGAGAAAATTCTGCATTAATCTGATGCAGGTAGAGCAACACAGCTGAAAGCAGACCCGCGAGTCAACGCACCCACTCAGTTCCCTGCAGGGGGCTTGGCCGGTGCTCAGGGCTCCACAACTTCCATTCACACGTGACTACTTTGTTAGCTTTGGCTTAAAAACCCTCCCTAAATCAGTCAGGACTGACTATCATGGACTCATTCAGAGGTGAGTTCATTTCATTTGCAGTCCAAAGAGCAGACACTTACTGGATTTATTTTCCATTATTTACAATGGAAATGAGCTCATCACTATTCCATTTTACATCTCATATTAATCAATTCATTTTTCTAGCTTGCAATCAGTTTATTAGATTCAATAAGTTCTTCATGAATTGTTAATGATAACATAAAACAACAAAATCCAGAATCTGGTTAAAAATAACACCCTTAGAACATTCTGGCCTGCTGCCACTATTATATGTGACTGGCATGAGGTGGAACACGCATTACTTTCAGCACAATTATTTGTGAGGGTCAATATGGCACCGTGGATTGCAGCTTCAGGATATGACTATAATAAATACTGTATGAGAAAACATCCATAACCTTTTGAAGAGAAGTGATGCTATAATTTTCTAGAAGTGTGTGGCAAAGCCTATATTTTCTTAGATCCATCTACTAGAGGTGCTAAGGAGAGCTGTCAGTTCTTCTTATGATCTTAATCAAGGCCTTAAACTGAATAGAATAATATCTCAATTATATGCAGACACAAAGTGTCATTAAAATATATTTAAAATAGTGTCAGAATAGAAGTTATATGGATTCCCATGTAATCTATAACTCATTTCAATAACCAAGACAATTTAGTTTTCAAAAGGTATTAAATATTTGTATATAATAAGGAGATATTAATCTCTTCCAAGGTGCCATTTGCATGCAAACATAAATATTGTCTGATGATGAAAACATGTACTTCATAATGGGTTCTGGAGTTGTGTTCTGTAGAGATGACCAAAATATAGTATCATTGTATTTCTGTTGAATTTATTTCAAAAGCCCAACACTCCTGAGGAATTAAGCATCAATTTAGATAAAAAGAAACATATCTTAAATAAAATACTCTCTACACTCAAAACCATTGTTAGGACAGGAATACAGTGATACTGCCTAGGATAAAAAAGCTTGAAAATATATTACAAAAACCTCTCTTTCAACCTCTGCTTCTCTGTATAAATGATGACCTTTCCAAGACATCACATTGGCAACAGCCTCAAAAAATAAACACTTGAACACAATGACTTTAAGAGAAAATGATAAGAAAATTAGAAAAATTCAAATTATGTTTTTTTAATCTTTGTTATTAAGCAAAAGCAAAACGCATACTACATTAATAAAGTCCTCTGGGGTCACTCAGACATTTTCTTCATAGTTAATAAATCATTGACAAAAGGATGAACTCAATCAAGATAACAGTTAGTTACACTGACTAACTTCCAGAAACATAATTAATGTGCACAAAGCAAGAATAAGTGGCCATAAATTTGGCTTGGTAATCAATAAATGTCACCTAGTACCTCTGTCTAAAAAAGTGTGTTTGCAAACACAAGCAAATAAAAAACAAACAAAACTAAATTTTCAACGAACAAACCAAAAAATGTTAATACTTTATAAGCAAGCTATAAAGTCTTCCTTTATAAGGATCTTCTTGCACACTTTCTCATAGATTTCTCCAGCCACTCCCATTTAGTTATATTTCCTTCTTTCATATAGGTGCTAAAACAGATAGGAAAACCATAAATAGTGTGTGACTGCACTGACTAGACATGAAGATATATGGCATCTCCTCAAATAAAAATGCAAAAGTGCATTAATCACCAACAGTATGTTCATAAAATTCTTTGCCAGGAAATACTTAGAAACTAGTAATGCTTTTAGTTTACAAAGAAACAAATCTATAGTCATGACTGTAGGATAAGTTAGTAAATCTTTACACTACTGTATGTAAAAACTACTCCTGTTTTTCTGAACAAGCAGAAAAGCAGAGTGAAACCTGAGTGTCAAGGGTTAGGGCTGGGATGGCCACTAGACAAATGACAAATGTTCTCTATTAACCCCTCTCCCTTTCCAAAAGGGAATAGGGGAGAGAGGCTTGTGAATTAGGAAAGACAATTAAAAGAGTTTTATTGATTATAATAATACAAGCAAAATGAAACATACACAAATATATGCAAAACCAGTTTCAATCCCAACACCCTCAATGGCAAATACATCACCTTTACCAATGATGCTGTGGAGCAGGCACTGGGAAAGTCCCAGACTGGTCTCAGGAGCAGATGGGAACCGGATTCAGGAGCTGGATTCAGGAATTCAATTCAGGAATGTACAGACTAGAACTGAAGACAGATCAGACAGAGTCCTTCTCACATATTTGGCACTGAAAAAGAAGTTAACCCTCATGTTGTCTGCACAGGAACATGTATAAGCACGAGGCTTTCTGCACACCAGTTCTCAGTAGTAACTCTAAACATTGAGAATTATCACTTCTAGAAGCAGGCACTGTCTGTGAAAATGCACTTTTAGCTTCAGAAAGTGCAGTTACTTAGCAGAGATTTAGATGAAAAGTAAAATCTCTGAATTGAATTAGTTCTGTTCTAGTTTAAACCAGGACACTGAGTTTTAGAACTGACTGTACTGAGAGTTCCATTAAAACTGAGCAGACCTTGTAGTAATTATGAGAGATAACTATTTATCAGACCCAGACCATCCTTATTCTGAAGACAAACAGAACCAATGAGCTGCAAAGTGTACTTTTTTTTTTTTCAAGTGAACAAGTTATATTGTAAATTACTGCAAAATGCCATCCACTGTCCTTCACAACTGAAGCACGTGGTAATAATGCATGGCAGCTGACTGCCAAGGTGTCAGGTTAAACCTCCAGTTTCTGGCTGAGCTCTCATCACCACACGCACCTTGGAGTCATATCTTCCTCTGCCTCTGGCTGACGTAATGCCCTGAGATGATGGAAGGAACAGAAACAAACAGCTGAGGAAGAAATTTTTTTTTAGGCTTCTGAATTTAGATTACATTTTAGAGGTGACAGGTGGAAATTGGAAATGATAATTATAAAGGGCATAAGCAAATAATTTGTATAGCAAGAAAGAGGGAGGGCCCAGACTGTTCTCTCTGTCACTTGAAAAGAAGGGGGTAACACATTGTCATCCAGGAGCCAAAATAACCTTTACTTTTCCAATTAACAGGATTGCATTAAAGGTTCAGATTCTCCTCATGAGAAATGCTGAGCTTAGTTTCACAGATACAAATCATATTCACTCTATATTTGAATGAAGATTTGAAATAGTGTAATTACAGAAATTGCATCTACTTTTATTCCAATTTACCTTACATGTTGCCAGTTATAAAGAATATTACATGCAAAAGTACATTTCACTGTATGCAGGCACCACACTTCTAGCATTTAAAATGCTGCAAAAATGATCCTCTACATAAAGAGATTTTTTGTTTGTTTTCCTTAAAAATAACTTTAAAAACACCCCTATGTACAGAGTCTCTATACCATAGTGCTTTTTTTCCCCCCTCTTTTTCAAGGAAAACTTTGAAGCCTTAAACTCCTAATCTTGATAGCAAAAAGTACCTAAAACTTTTTTTTTTAATTTTCTTGTTAAATTTTCTAGTTTTTATTCTACTTGAAGAGCCTCAAGAACATGTTTTACTAATTTTGTATTTTGTCAGAAAGTGTTTTAAAGTACAAAATCAGTTTTTAAAAAGTGATTAATGTAATTGCTTTGTGAAGTTAAGCACTAATGTTGCTCTGACAACTATTTGTTTATTGTTAAAAGATAGTGTTACTCTTTTTTTTTTTTGTCTGAAATTAATAAAAATTCAATAGTTATATAGAAGTATAAGCATAGAGATAGTAACAATCATGTATAACTTAAGGCATAAGGAAAGTTGAACCTTATTTTGGGTAGGAGAATTTTAAAATTGGATGGCTTTCTGAATGTGCTATACAAAAGAACATCCGAGTGGAGGAGAAGTATGTTTTCCACAAAATCCCATTGCAGGGTCTTTAGCACTTGCAGCTGCCTTTGGGAAGATGCTTGTTCCTGGAGGGAGGGCTGGGACACCCTCCCCAGACTGGCGGCACCAGTGCAAACCCCTGGCCTTTATCAGTCTCCCATCCCTAGCAAGAGTCAATATATTATTTCATACATCCCCTGCCTTTACAGGCATGAGTTGTCTCAAGAGTAACCCTATCTGCTAGACATAGGCCTTGAAGCTGCTGGTTCACCACTGCACCTCTCTTCTACTGCAAATTGACCTCAGAGAAGAAATTCTTGCCTTTCATTGACATAAGAATTTAACAAGGAATTAAATCATTAAAGAGTCCATATGTTTCCAGTTCTTCTCTGTTGGGATGCCACCAAGGTTATTTTACATCAAAGTGCAAATTATTAAGCTTCCTTTGATAAAGACTGGATAGTCATTTAATAAAGGCTGATGAGTTAAATAATATCTCTAGAATATTAGTAAAGAAGCTTTAAAAAGATGGAGAGAACATTAAGACTTAGTATAAGATATTAGTAGTGCTTACCTTTGTATTAGCCTGGGAAGTAGCATCAATATCCACACTAAACATGCATCCTTTCAAACCTAAGATATATTTTCTCTCAACAGTCTTAGTCTGTAGCCCAAATGAATGTTGCATGCATAAATTCTAGCCATTGAACAGAAAAACGATATGGCACAAAAAAACAGTGTTTGCAATAATTGTCAGACATATAGCTGAGGCCGAATGAAAGCCAGTTGGAAGCTCCTCATAAAATTTGGCAGTTAAAATACATACTTTAGGCCTTATGGCTGCATTCTTTGCCATATGTTGAGAGCTGTCCCTCTCTATTTATCTGTAGCTATTGTAAGTTTGGAACTGTCCACCCCTATTTATTTGCAATCCCTTAATTAGGCATAATGGCTCAGCAACTAAAAGATATTAACATATTGCTGCAGATTGAAGGAAGAACAACAGATATAATTATAGGTTGAAAGGAGCTTGAACCATGTCAAAAGATCAAGTCTGATTTACTCACACAATGACAAAGAGGGTGATAACTACTCTGCACTCCATGTTCTGGAAAGATGCACACTCTGTGCCAAGGTCCATTTAAGCCTATATTCTAAATTTTTTCTCAAAAGCTAACATACATTGAAATAACAGTTAGAAAAGACATACTGATTCTAACTGGCAAAGTTTGATATAAACTCACTCCATGATCCTGACTGGGCTGTTGCTTGGCAAGACTACGACCAGCTCTGGAAAGAGAAGCTGATACATAAGGTACCGAAATTGCCGAGAATCACTCTTGAGAGGCTAATGTTTTGGAAAGGGCCTGTCACTGCCTTTTGGAGATGGCATATCAAAGACTCTAAGGCAAATGGGAGAAATTAATTTCACCACAATGACTGGATCTGCTGCTCACAAAACCCCACCACGGTGCCTTTGTTAGTCTGATTGAGAAATACATCCCAGCAGACTGAATGCAGAGGCAGAAATTAAGCAGCATCCCCCTCTCCGCTGCCTCTGACTAGTTCTAACAATACTTGGCGTGACCCTTTGATTCCAGCCTTTATTGCTTCCCTAGCGTGTTATTTTTCTCCTGATTCTTCCTCTTCTCTATACTTCTTTTCCTGGCTTCTGTCTAATGCACATTGGGTTTATCCAGCAATGATAAATACACCCTTCTGCAGTAGTGCCATGAGACTACAACCTGAAAGCATNGGAAAACTTTGAAGCCTTAAACTCCTAATCTTGATAGCAAAAAGTACCTAAAACTTTTTTTTTTAATTTTCTTGTTAAATTTTCTAGTTTTTATTCTACTTGAAGAGCCTCAAGAACATGTTTTACTAATTTTGTATTTTGTCAGAAAGTGTTTTAAAGTACAAAATCAGTTTTTAAAAAGTGATTAATGTAATTGCTTTGTGAAGTTAAGCACTAATGTTGCTCTGACAACTATTTGTTTATTGTTAAAAGATAGTGTTACTCTTTTTTTTTTTTGTCTGAAATTAATTAAAATTTAAAAGTTATATAGAAGTATAAGCATAGAGATAGTAACAATCATGTATAACTTAAGGCATAAGGAAAGTTGAACCTTATTTTGGGTAGGAGAATTTTAAAATTGGATGGCTTTCTGAATGTGCTATACAAAAGAACATCCGAGTGGAGGAGAAGTATGTTTTCCACAAAATCCCATTGCAGGGTCTTTAGCACTTGCAGCTGCCTTTGGGAAGATGCTTGTTCCTGGAGGGAGGGCTGGGACACCCTCCCCAGACTGGCGGCACCAGTGCAAACCCCTGGCCTTTATCAGTCTCCCATCCCTAGCAAGAGTCAATATATTATTTCATACATCCCCTGCCTTTACAGGCATGAGTTGTCTCAAGAGTAACCCTATCTGCTAGACATAGGCCTTGAAGCTGCTGGTTCACCACTGCACCTCTCTTCTACTGCAAATTGACCTCAGAGAAGAAATTCTTGCCTTTCATTGACATAAGAATTTAACAAGGAATTAAATCATTAAAGAGTCCATATGTTTCCAGTTCTTCTCTGTTGGGATGCCACCAAGGTTATTTTACATCAAAGTGCAAATTATTAAGCTTCCTTTGATAAAGACTGGATAGTCATTTAATAAAGGCTGATGAGTTAAATAATATCTCTAGAATATTAGTAAAGAAGCTTTAAAAAGATGGAGAGAACATTAAGACTTAGTATAAGATATTAGTAGTGCTTACCTTTGTATTAGCCTGGGAAGTAGCATCAATATCCACACTAAACATGCATCCTTTCAAACCTAAGATATATTTTCTCTCAACAGTCTTAGTCTGTAGCCCAAATGAATGTTGCATGCATAAATTCTAGCCATTGAACAGAAAAACGATATGGCACAAAAAAACAGTGTTTGCAATAATTGTCAGACATATAGCTGAGGCCGAATGAAAGCCAGTTGGAAGCTCCTCATAAAATTTGGCAGTTAAAATACATACTTTAGGCCTTATGGCTGCATTCTTTGCCATATGTTGAGAGCTGTCCCTCTCTATTTATCTGTAGCTATTGTAAGTTTGGAACTGTCCACCCCTATTTATTTGCAATCCCTTAATTAGGCATAATGGCTCAGCAACTAAAAGATATTAACATATTGCTGCAGATTGAAGGAAGAACAACAGATATAATTATAGGTTGAAAGGAGCTTGAACCATGTCAAAAGATCAAGTCTGATTTACTCACACAATGACAAAGAGGGTGATAACTACTCTGCACTCCATGTTCTGGAAAGATGCACACTCTGTGCCAAGGTCCATTTAAGCCTATATTCTAAATTTTTTCTCAAAAGCTAACATACATTGAAATAACAGTTAGAAAAGACATACTGATTCTAACTGGCAAAGTTTGATATAAACTCACTCCATGATCCTGACTGGGCTGTTGCTTGGCAAGACTACGACCAGCTCTGGAAAGAGAAGCTGATACATAAGGTACCGAAATTGCCGAGAATCACTCTTGAGAGGCTAATGTTTTGGAAAGGGCCTGTCACTGCCTTTTGGAGATGGCATATCAAAGACTCTAAGGCAAATGGGAGAAATTAATTTCACCACAATGACTGGATCTGCTGCTCACAAAACCCCACCACGGTGCCTTTGTTAGTCTGATTGAGAAATACATCCCAGCAGACTGAATGCAGAGGCAGAAATTAAGCAGCATCCCCCTCTCCGCTGCCTCTGACTAGTTCTAACAATACTTGGCGTGACCCTTTGATTCCAGCCTTTATTGCTTCCCTAGCGTGTTATTTTTCTCCTGATTCTTCCTCTTCTCTATACTTCTTTTCCTGGCTTCTGTCTAATGCACATTGGGTTTATCCAGCAATGATAAATACACCCTTCTGCAGTAGTGCCATGAGACTACAACCTGAAAGCATTGCTTTAAACAGCAGAAAGCTCCTAGAAGTTTGCAGAGTTTCAGAGCAGCTGATAAGACATCGTGCTGTACCTGTAACTTCCCAGTAGCAAGGCTGCAGGGAAAGGAAATTCAAGAGACACAAACTGACAGACAAAAGCAGCAGTTTTTNGCCTTTACAGGCATGAGTTGTCTCAAGAGTAACCCTATCTGCTAGACATAGGCCTTGAAGCTGCTGGTTCACCACTGCACCTCTCTTCTACTGCAAATTGACCTCAGAGAAGAAATTCTTGCCTTTCATTGACATAAGAATTTAACAAGGAATTAAATCATTAAAGAGTCCATATGTTTCCAGTTCTTCTCTGTTGGGATGCCACCAAGGTTATTTTACATCAAAGTGCAAATTATTAAGCTTCCTTTGATAAAGACTGGATAGTCATTTAATAAAGGCTGATGAGTTAAATAATATCTCTAGAATATTAGTAAAGAAGCTTTAAAAAGATGGAGAGAACATTAAGACTTAGTATAAGATATTAGTAGTGCTTACCTTTGTATTAGCCTGGGAAGTAGCATCAATATCCACACTAAACATGCATCCTTTCAAACCTAAGATATATTTTCTCTCAACAGTCTTAGTCTGTAGCCCAAATGAATGTTGCATGCATAAATTCTAGCCATTGAACAGAAAAACGATATGGCACAAAAAAACAGTGTTTGCAATAATTGTCAGACATATAGCTGAGGCCGAATGAAAGCCAGTTGGAAGCTCCTCATAAAATTTGGCAGTTAAAATACATACTTTAGGCCTTATGGCTGCATTCTTTGCCATATGTTGAGAGCTGTCCCTCTCTATTTATCTGTAGCTATTGTAAGTTTGGAACTGTCCACCCCTATTTATTTGCAATCCCTTAATTAGGCATAATGGCTCAGCAACTAAAAGATATTAACATATTGCTGCAGATTGAAGGAAGAACAACAGATATAATTATAGGTTGAAAGGAGCTTGAACCATGTCAAAAGATCAAGTCTGATTTACTCACACAATGACAAAGAGGGTGATAACTACTCTGCACTCCATGTTCTGGAAAGATGCACACTCTGTGCCAAGGTCCATTTAAGCCTATATTCTAAATTTTTTCTCAAAAGCTAACATACATTGAAATAACAGTTAGAAAAGACATACTGATTCTAACTGGCAAAGTTTGATATAAACTCACTCCATGATCCTGACTGGGCTGTTGCTTGGCAAGACTACGACCAGCTCTGGAAAGAGAAGCTGATACATAAGGTACCGAAATTGCCGAGAATCACTCTTGAGAGGCTAATGTTTTGGAAAGGGCCTGTCACTGCCTTTTGGAGATGGCATATCAAAGACTCTAAGGCAAATGGGAGAAATTAATTTCACCACAATGACTGGATCTGCTGCTCACAAAACCCCACCACGGTGCCTTTGTTAGTCTGATTGAGAAATACATCCCAGCAGACTGAATGCAGAGGCAGAAATTAAGCAGCATCCCCCTCTCCGCTGCCTCTGACTAGTTCTAACAATACTTGGCGTGACCCTTTGATTCCAGCCTTTATTGCTTCCCTAGCGTGTTATTTTTCTCCTGATTCTTCCTCTTCTCTATACTTCTTTTCCTGGCTTCTGTCTAATGCACATTGGGTTTATCCAGCAATGATAAATACACCCTTCTGCAGTAGTGCCATGAGACTACAACCTGAAAGCATTGCTTTAAACAGCAGAAAGCTCCTAGAAGTTTGCAGAGTTTCAGAGCAGCTGATAAGACATCGTGCTGTACCTGTAACTTCCCAGTAGCAAGGCTGCAGGGAAAGGAAATTCAAGAGACACAAACTGACAGACAAAAGCAGCAGTTTTTCTTTTTTTTTTTTTTTTTTTGTTTTTTTACTGAGTTTGTTCTGTTCTATAACAAATAGAATCGAACACCAGCAGAAAAAAAAAACACACTTCAAAACTACCTAAATTGACTTCTTTTTTTTCCCCCTCAAAATAGCTGTTAATACATACTATAAAGTCTGTTTAAACCATGGTTTCACCTTGTTAAATACTTCAAAGCTTAAGAAAAAGGGATGGCGGAAAGTCTCCAAATTAAAAATCTTATTTCATTATGTGCAAGTTATACAATAGTTTTGTGGCTCATTTTAAAGCTGTGCTTCTTGTGCGGGTCATTACCAGGAGAGGAAGCTGACAACAGTCTGATACAAAGCTCTTTTGAACTAGACCACTGATGAAACAGTAAAAACGTCCCCTGCATTCAGCTAGGCAACCCCCCCTATCACATGTCCATGACATTTTGTGCTCTTTCTAAATATATTTATCTCCATGAAGCTCCCACAAGCAAGAGAAGAGCTCTTATCATCATGTAGTTGAAGGATTTAGGCACCCTAAGGAAAAAGACCAGGATTCAGATGCTGAAGTGCAGACACACACAGTTCCCAAATATTCCCCTGCTTATTTATGTACATTGGCACTTACCAACTGGTATGCTCCAGTCTTTCAGCTTCCATATGAAAAATTACAGTACAAAACTGTCACATATACTGAGAGGAGGAGCCACTCCCCTTCAGCGACAGGGCAAAAAGCAAGTCACATTCAGCTTTGTAGCATTTCATATTAATGAAACAGCCATCACTCAAGTTTTTTTTTACTGGATGGATGCACCAACTAGAAAGGTACACCTGACTCTTAAGACAAGTTTGATCTTTTTTTGGTAGATTTGATCTACACTTCACCTACTCTTTACTGCCTGTGAGGAATGAAGAATTTGTATTACACAGTTCTTTTCCCCCCTTGCATCATCCATTCCCCCTGGCATAACAGGTTATTTCATGTAATGCCCTGTAAATACTAACTCTGCTGGGTAAGGCTTAAGGGAAAACGTTTCAACATTTGCAGCATAATGAATTAGAGATTGGCAGATAGGCTTGTCTTTTTTTTTTTTTTTTTTAAGTTCCTGGACTAATGTCTGTCTATATTTTATTTTTTTTTCTCAAATAAAAGCCTTTTCTAAACCTCTTCAAAGTCATATCATCACAAGTCCTCCTGCTAGAAGTACTCATTTACCCAGCTCTGATCAGCAGGATTGTGAAGTGAGTGTCTCCCATACAGCTTCTGGCAAGAATTAGGAGGAAATCAAATCAAATCTGAGATTTGCTGTTAATTAGGAATGTCTAAAAGGAAGTGTGGAAATTGAAGAGAAGGCAAGAGACAGTTGTGCAGCTTTTCAACAGGACTGTTATGACCGCAAGACTCGAGGCTCAGTCAGGTATACTGTAAAGCAATTCACAGAAAAATTTCCTATTAAGTAATACATTTTACAGCTTACATTTTCAGTTTCTTGAAGAGATGAGAAGAGGAAATAGCTCATTGATACATCTCAGAAGAAAACCTTTAAAAAGAATGTTAAAATTCAGCACCAAACAGGAATATTGCTGTATAACTAAAATATTCCACTTGGGTAGTTTTATTTTATTGTCCTGTTAAAAAAAATAGTTTCTTCTCCCTGCACAGAAGGAATTTAAAGATTCCAAAGGCAATTGTAGGAACAATGTTAACTGTGAAATATATTCTCCTTCTATAGTGTTAGTGCATAAATTATTGATGAACTCCATAAACTTTGCATGGGATTGCTCATTTTGCTGTTGCGCTGGGAACATGTGAATATGTGTACTCAATATATGCAACTGTGTAGAAAACAGAAAGGCTCAACCTTATAAGCTGGTATGTTTAGCACATTTTCATTGGCACATGGAATAAAGGGAATCTTTACTACTAGCAAGGGCTGGACTAAGTTGAGTAGTTTGTGACTACTCAAAAGTTTTCTCAGTGTAAGGCCCTGTTCTGGGCAGTAGCTTTGCTGGCTCAGTGACCTGAGCTTTCAGGGCAGATGATGTGTCAGAGATGGGTGGGATATGGAGGCTGGTGCAGATAAGTGTTTTTTTTATATCTGCCACCAGAGTGCCTAGAAATACCCTGCACCAATGACATAACTGAAAGTGATGTTGAAAAGTGCTATTTGGAATGAGAACTGTGGTGGGCTCCTTGATATCTAATAATAGGAGATATAGGAAATAGGAGTTTTCTAAACTGGCAGTTTAAACAGCCTTGTGTTTTCAGTCCAAGTAATAGTTTATTTTTCAAAGCCTAGAAAAAAACCCACACGATTGCACATAACTCTGGACTTAGTTTTTCAATTCCTTCCAGAAAAGCATCTATCATAATTAATTTTTATATGCAGATACCCTGCAGGACTTTTATTGTTAAAGCAATTATGCAATTACACACATTTGTTCATTTATGAAATAAACATATCTGTATCTTACTCTAGATGCATATGATCATGATAATTGTTCTGCCCTGAGCTCTTGATACTTTGTGAAGCAGTATCTCAGAGTCTAATTTAAACATAACAAGTGTGTCACCTCCTATATATTAAATATACACTTGACGCTGACTTTTAAGTCAGCCTACTTGGCAGCTTTTTCTAATATAGTTGTATGTTTCTCACCTACAGAGAAAACTTTTCTTTCCAGAGTAGATCTTATGCAAAGGTCTTCAAGAAAACCTGGAATTCCTGTCAAAATATCAGCCAGGGAATTATCTGATTCTTGATTCCATCTGGTATTGCAGGCCTCGATTTGAGCCTTGAAATATATTGATTTACAAATAAACAAACAGAGTTATAGAGATGAAACAATGAATACACACTAAGCAGCATCTTTTCTTGGAATACTAAAGATAGCCCAGGGTAATGAATGCACCTAGGATGAATATATTCAGATCAGCAATGCAATAAAAACTGGCATGCAGATACCTCTCCAGTATAAGAATCAAAGCTAGAATAAGAGAGAGTATGGGTGACAGCATCTGCATCTGGTTTGTTGATCATCTGTGGAGATCTGGTAATACAGCATATTCTTACAGAAAATGTAAAAATATATGTGGAGCCATGACAGATTAGCATTTAAACTAGAAGTATTGTAATTATATAAATTACACTATGTTTTCACAGTGACTGCAATTTGTAGAATGTGTGTCAGACTTTTTTTTTTAGTACCTTTTGTTGGTAGGATGCTGGAAATATATTGAATTGAAATAAATTAAAACAAAGTTTTCTTAGTTAAATAGCATCTTATGTGAAGGGGTTAGCAATCAGGATCAGTTTTCAATACACCAGAAATAAAGAGAGATTTCATTGTGTATTGAAAGAAATACATCTATGAATATTCAGAAAACTTAAGGCATTGATGATTGAAGAAAAAATTAAACACATTAGGCTTAGATTCTCCACCATTCCCTCACCCTCTTTGTTCCTATTCAGGAGAAAACAAAACAAAACAACCAACAACCCAGAGCTGAATTTTCTGACCTTTAGCTTTACAACTTACTTTCCCAGTTTAACATCTTTTCTAACTATCACATATAAAAGATACAGCAGCTGAAATAAAGAAACATTCTGACTGTTGTTACATCTACTAACATTCACCCCTGTTACATTTTGCACAGTACATTAAGCAAAAACATAACAGGCAGTTATTACCGAGCCTGCTTTCTATTACAGAGAATCTTTGTTAGGCTGGGCAGAGGAGCAGGAAAAATGAGCAGAGGTAGAAAAAAAAGCCAAAGAAACAAAACCCCGAAAACAAAACAGAGTAATTACATTGTACCATGTTAGGAGTGGTGATGAGGTTTTCAGAACCACAATGTACTTGTTATGAAAGATACATTAAATGTAACATTAAAGCAAAACAAAATAAATACTCTAAGAAACCCAATACAAAATGCTGCTATCAAACCAGCAATCTAATCATAAGAATAGAACAACAGAAGGTAGAGATTTCACATGCCAAGATGCACAGTAACTTTATGTTACTGCAGTGGGGGCACAACGGAGCATAATAAGGCATAAGATGAATTACTTACATGTCCCAAGTACATTTTATATACATTCTTGTATTCATCAGTAATATGTTCACATTTGTGGTTGTGTATTTTTTTCTTTATGGTATGTGCCTCACTGGCATAAAGAAAATATGGTAGAGGCTCTGCTAAACTGTCGGGTCCTCCCTGGAGATGTGTTGTGGATTGGAAGTCCTCTGTACCTGGTCAGAGGTATTTGCACAGGCAGCTGTGGGCCCATTCAACTCCTGTCTCACAAAGCACACTGAAAAGGGAATATAACTGCCATTTCTGCAAAGCATTTCCCAGCTCCCTTTTCTTTCTGTCCCCCCTTCTTTCCCCTCTGGAACCTTCCTCCAGTCCATGAATAGTGTTTAGCTAATCTGCCTATATTTGCAAATGTTCTGTAGGTGGTGGAACCTCAATTTTTGCAAAAGAATGAGCTGAAAAACTGAAATTCATTTGGCCTCACATTACCTACAATTATCCAAGTGGCTCTCATGATATTTAGTGGTTGGTGTCAGTCTGGAAAGTTAAGACATGGGCTGTTATCAAAGGGTCACTGTAGCAATGTGACTTAGCAAAGAGATTAGAAATCCTGTGAAATTATTTTGAAAAGGCATGAGTAAACACACATATACTTTCATACAAGAGATAGATGTGATGATGTTAAATGGCTACTCCCATACCAGCAGATGACTGAGCAGTACTACCTCACTGCTCAACAGACCATATAAATACTTCCTTAATTCTTAATGAAGTAACGTCTCTCTTTTCCAAAATGAGGGTTATTATTCACTTCCAGCAATTAAATCTCATTACAGATCTTTTGAAAGCTATACTTTTGCAGAAGAAAAACGCATATTTATTTGATATAAAGAAATAGCAAAGCCAGTCCAAAGCCCACTGAAAACAATGTGAATACATGACTAATTTTGGGTTCAGATCAAGCCCTCAAATACTAATAGTTTAAGAAATACTATTGAAAGTTTTGAAATACACATTGCATATGGTTTTTATATTAGTTGACATGCCCTATCCATATTCTAGGGGTGAAAAAAAAAAGATGATATTAAAAACTAGGAATCATGATTGCTTTCAAAACACACAATAGATAACAAATCAAATCAATGGCCCTTATCTCCTCAGACTGTTGAAATCTCCAGGAATGCAAAGAATTTCTTGGCATCTCTTTGCATGAGAAAACTAATATGAATGTTATTCATTGTCCCACAGAGGTGAACAATTATAACCTATTCTTTAGCCATATCTANGCAGGATTTTGCTAAAGAGGGGAAAATTGCAAGGGGAGATAAATTGTAGAATTGTGGATAGATGAAAACAGACACAGTGTTACCCCTTCTGCCAGCTTAGAGTTCCTCTCAAAAAGATTTTTAAAAATATACAGTTGTCTTTCTGTGAAGATATTCAACCTTTAAGCAAAGAGTGGGTGATTATGTATGAGAGAGGCATATAGAGAGAAGAGCACTGAAGAGAAGATGAGCAATGTGGGAAGAAGGAGCAGATAAGGAAAGGAAGCATGCAGAAAATTAAGCTAAAGAACGCACACTGAAATGAGTCATCGGCTTAAAAAAAAGACACTGAAAAAGAAAAGATAGGAAATTTTTCTACAACTACTCATACATAGGGTATAGGTGTAGTTCTCCAGAATTTGTAAAAAGTTAAGGACAGAACTTATCTTTTCCAAGTCGTTGGAGGAATAAGAATTTTATTTTTATTTTTATTTTTTTAATATCAAAAGAAAGGACTAGAATAGAAATAAACTTTATTAGCTTAAGTGGCTATCATGTGAAACTGACAGATACNAGGGGGGTTGGACTAGATGATCTTCTGGGTCCCTTCCAGCCCCTAATTTCTGTGATTCTGTGATTCTGTGATCTTTCTTGCTGATAAGAGTGTGTCAGGGAAGCCAGAGAAACCCATTTCTTTCTAGGTAAAAAACAAAATGTCTGGAAAAGACTGTCCTTCATTACAGAAAATGTTAGCAAATATCACGTTATCAGTTTATCGTTATTCCAGTTAGTAAAAATATATAGGTAGTTATACAGGTAAATGGAAAAGCAGAATTAGTTTCTGATCTCTTCTGTTACAAATAGGCTTGCTGCTAGAAAAAAAAAAAAGGCTTAATATTTAATCTGGGGAGAGCAAGATAAAGAAATTATATGCATGGCTGAAAACATTGGACCATGTACACTTGAATCAACTTCACTGGAGAGTTCTCTGAGCAAGAGAAGAGAGCACATCTCTCTGAGATTGTTTTGCTCTTGCCTGGCACTGAAACTTATGTAGGAATTTTTTTCTGCAATGGAGGTTTTTTTAAAAAATATTTATTTAGCTTTCTAGTGCCATTCCTATTAATTTCATGGAGATTAAGTGCTTCTTGGCTAAGAGTACATTATTTATTTTTTTTCTATGAAAAGAAAGCTAAAACCCAAGCAACATTATACCTTTAAAATACATGAAGTCATTTTTGTCTTCAAACATTATTTTTCCCAAATTACAACAACAAATTTAAACTATGTCCCAAATATAGGATACTTAAAACATATTTTCTTAACCAGTTCATCGAACCTCTGAAAAGACCTATTACATAGTTCCATAAGCAAAGAAAATAAAGTTCTTTTAGGGTTCCTTGAATTCAAGGCAGAGTTAATAATGTCATGCAGAACTGATGTTGATCATTACAATAAACATGACTGAGTCCAAAGAACATCTTCTGTACCTAACACCAAAAGCACTTAGAGCTTTGGACACAGGTACCTGAAGCTCTGTTCTCTCATTAGCTGACATCAAGAGTGAAATGTAATGTTAGCAGAGTATTTGTTCCCATTTTTGCCTGTCTTTTAATAGTCAAACTTCAGAATTTTCTATAAACAGTCTAAAAGCAGTCACAAAAAAAAATTGATAGGAATGGGAAGATTTAAACATCACATACTATATGAAAAAGACATGCATATTGGTTGGTTTTGCTTTCTTTTTTTTTTGCTCAATCCACAAAAATTCCTAACTTTGCTAAGGAACAGGTATAGATTCCCCAGATTTATCAGAAAAAAAGAGGTAATTAATGATGGGACAGGGGATTAGTTGTTCCTATAATTTTTTTCAGTTGTTTCTATTTTCTTTCTTTTCCACAAGCATTGCCTCCATTGACTTCTGAATGAGGTTTATCAAAGGGACAAACTGATTTTAGTTGTATCAGAGAAAATTGAACAAAAGCTACTTCAACATCACATTTCAACTGTGGGACAGAAAAGACATGCTCTCATTGTATTAAAATGGTGCATATATTTTACTAGACTTGCTGATCTTTTTCTTTTGAAGGACATGTGCTGACAGCT
>VYZU01067171.1:0-20218 GCA_013401355.1 Ceyx cyanopectus
GCTACAAGCACTCAATAATCAGCTAGGAAAGACTCCTCCTAGACTTGCTATTTGTGAATACAGAAGGATTGTGTCAAGGGAGGTTCTGACCTGATGTTAGGAAGCATTTATTTACCTAGAGGATGGTGAAATGCTGGAACAAGCTTCCTAGAGAGATGGTCAATGCCTCCTTCCTCTCACTGTTTAAGAATTAGTAACATGCTTTAATTTCTGTTAAGCCCTGAAGTGGTCAGGCAGTAGGACTGGATGATTGTTGTTAGGTTCCTTATAACTGAAATATTCTTTCCTATTCTATTAATTTTCAAGTACCTACCACTTGCATATTTTTTGTACTGAGACATTTTCACAAAGTTACAATAAATGCCAAGATATCTTTTTCTCCAACTGTCCACAGAGAAAACCTTTTTTTTTTTTTTTTNACTTTCCCTAATGTCCTAGGACTGCATAATTCTCTAAAAGCTTTTGGAAAAACACTCTGGAAATTCAAGTGTTTTGAAAAAAGATGTAGGAACTCAAATCTTCTTTTAAATTGCCATGTCTGAGTCACCATCTCATGAAGCAGAGAGTACAATTAAGGGAGTACAAGTGAGGGGAGCTGACCACATGCAAGGAAAAAGTATTAAACAGACTTACCACTCAGTAGTGGGGTTTATAATTAGACTGCAAAGGGAATGACTAGACATTGCCATTACTAAAAATGAATATTTCTTGGTTATTTGTGACTTCACAGAAAAAAAAACAACCAAAAAATAGAAAAAAAAAAAAAAGAAAAAAGAGAGAACTTGTTCATTTGTTAGTTTACAAGTCTGCAGCACTCTCATACCTCTGCTATTAGTCTCTTTCCCTTACAGGCTCAGCTACCTGCATCTAAAGTCTAAGCCCAAACACAGCAGAGCTACAACTTTGGCTCAGAATTCTAAAAAAAATTGCTAAGTTGTGAGAAAGACTTGTGAAAAAAAATCTGTAGAAATACAAGAAATGAGACAGGGTAGAATGGCCAAAATGCTAAAAAATGAATGACAAAGTAATTAAAACACAAAGATAAAAGATTCTGCTAGAGAAAAGCTGAAGATGATGTGAAGGTCATCACCAGTCATCACTTTTTTCAAAACACTAGTCTTCCTGCAAACAATTCAGTAACAATGCAGATCTGACAGAGATGCTGAGGCAGACTCTTCTCCTGACTGAAGCCTGTATGGACAGCAAGGAATTTTTGGGCATTATACAACCATGGTGAGCATATTTATTCTCAGCCCAATTGCTCATTAAGGCTTGGCTATAATCTGTGAGCGCTAGCCACTACATAATTACTTTGTAGTTTTGCATTTAGCTGTGCAAAATGTGTTGGTACAAGCAAGATGATCAAGCAAGATAACAAAGAGGGGAGGTAACAGACCAATGGAAAACAATGTCGGCTTCAATCCTTTGTAGTAGGCAGTCTTGCTTGAAGACTGAAAACAAGAGCATTGACCTGCAACTTATAGTAATTTTTGAAGACTTCAGCTCACTAGGTAGGAAAAGTTTACATTATTGGTGGTTGTCACGGAAATTATCATCTCCCAGAAGTAAAAAATGAAATTCCTTTCAGAGCATAGTTTAATGATGGGTGTAATTTAGAAATGACAGCGTCCACAGAAGAATCCTCAGATGATAAGCCTGGAGATTCTGAAAGAATATTATGAGGTTTATTGCCTGAGGGTTTGTAATTAAGCTACTACTGATCAGAATGCACTCAGTAAGAATATATACTGTCTCTTTAAGAAGATACTGAAACAACAGGCATTTTTACTGATGTTCTGAGGCTGACAGTACCCAGAAAGGCAGAAGTAATTCAGAAATTAGTCATGGAATCATCTTTACTGATACTGAAGAGTACAGAACGTCCTCTGGCATTTCAAAGGGTCTACTTCATGGCTTCTTTGAAACAGGAACAAACACTGATTAAAGAAGATCTATGGTATCCCTCATAGGAGAGAGTCCCAGTTCACTCTGCTTCATGACTAGAGTTTACCTGTCAGTAAACTGAATGGGCTTTACAGACTCCTTAACAGTTCTCTAAAGTAAGACTGATTGTGCCAAGACTTGATAGTTCTGATTGCTGTTGTGCTGCACCTGCTGTATTACAATATTTGCACAGATTTAATGACTACTTATTTACACTAAAATTACTTTATCTTCTTTCTGGAAAGAAGATATAGACCCAATAGATAACAAGCAAATGGATCATGAAAACAGATCAAAGATCCTGGATGAACAGTAACATTAGCTATGAAAAAGACTAAACTGTGCTTCATTAATTACGTAATTTAAAATTTAACAGCTTGCTCTGCAGATCACACAGGAACTATCAAAACAAATTGCTGCTGTCTGCATAGATTACTGATGTCTATAGTAAGATGTCACAAGTGTATTTTAAATATGTTAGGATACCATACACACATGCAAATGGTGATATTCCTGAAGAACAATTTTTTAATCCCCGTGAATTTTTTTAAAATGTAAAGTTATTGCACACGAAATTACTTATCAGTAAAAGGTCAGTGTAAGCACACAGATATTCTCAATTAATTCTATACCCTTCTGGTACCACAGTTTGCAGATGTTGAAGAAGTTTAACATGTTCATTGATATGCCTGACCTGTTAAAGTAAAACTTAACAAAGCCTTGAGGTAAAGTTGCATTATACCCTCAATGAACCATGAGTGCAGAAGAGATGAAAGAATAGCAATTGAAGACCTTTAACTCAGTGGTGATGGCAATTCATGTGTCAGACCTCTAAGGGGAGGCTCTGACACTAGCTTCTAATACGGACAAAGATGGTCCTGGTGATCAATAGCTAACAGACTTCAAGAGGATGGGGGTTGAGCTGTAATTTCTCCCTCCAACATTATCACACTTCACCTTCACCTATTATTGCATCATAAGCCTAACTTACACAGCAAAAATAAACCTTAAAAAAAACCCCTTAAGATATGAGCAAGATCTGTGGAAAAGTCTATAGAAATATAATAACTGTAGATAGGTCTAAGACTGTTCACACAAGATTTTCTGGAAGCTTATAAGAAGATATAAACCCACCAATGAGGAAGAGCATAAAATGCAATGGGGGAAAAAAAACCAAACCAAAATAAAAACATGGAGAGTAAGTGACATTAGCTGCTGTTTTTATTGTCGGTTAAAGGTGGAAGCTCATCAGTCTTCTCCAGGAGGCCACAGACGCTTTTTCTTCTCCAAATCAATGTTTGTCCAGTCAAAAGGGTTTTTTTAGGTGTTGTTTCAAAGGCAGTGTTACAGCTTGGGGTGGTGGTGGGGATGTTGATAGCAATTTTTTTTTCTTTGTGTTTTGTCTTCACCGCTACAGATTGTGAAAGGAAACAGAGGACTACACAAAATAACATTTGGCAAAGGAACACTCAAAAACTCACTGTAGAGTACTGGCATATTCCAAAAAACTGACATTCAATACTTACTGTGCACACATGAGGCCAGTTATCAAGATGTTGAAGCAGTGATGTGCTAAGCTCCTCGCAATACATTTCCTGATAGATCTGTGGCATCTTTGACACCCAGACACCACTGCTGAACTTGCTCAGAATCTCCTTAATGCGACTTTGAACTTCAGTGAGATGAATGGGAGAGCCAGAGGTAAGAGTATGTGTCTCTGCAGTAGAGGTATTCAAGTTATCTGTTAAACAAAAATACAACCCTGAATTAAACTTGGCTTCAACAGCAGAAAAATTATTACCTACCTACTTGAAAATTAAACATGGGAGTTGACAACATACCATCAACTCTAAAATGAGTCTATCCTGCCCAGCATGGCTGTTTCAGTCACTTTCTATTGGTACAAGCCATGGAAACCTCAGACATTTAGAATGAAGCTGAGTTTTAAATCACTGTGGTTATTTTCATAAGGTATTGTTAAATGCTTCTTCTCAAAGGATCTTGGAAGAGGTTACTGAATCCTCAGCCATGCTGAAATATAGCTGAAATGCTGCAGTGAGGCAGTGTCCCAAGACAGTCACAAGGTAATTTCTTTCTGAGTACAAACACAACAAAAATACAGGAACACACACAAGGATATTCTTCTAAATTCAGGCAGATGTACAAAACAGATCAGAGATTTGCTTTTCATTCTATGTCTGAAACCAGCACCCATACTTTCTGTGCTATTGCATCCAAGGAAGCTCTCCAGCAGAGCAGGGAGACAGCAACTGTCAAGTTACTTTGGACAGTGACATACACTGTGTGTGGGAGGAAGGCAGTCATTACTATAGTTGGAGGTTCACATCACTAGTTTGCTTGCTGCCTCACATCTCTACTCCTCCCTTTGAAGGGGTGTATTTGCTACCAGACCTGAGGCTTCACGGATCAGCCTGCCAGGTCTCAAAGAAAACAAACAGCATTTGACAAGCCCATCAACAGCAAAACTACTGAGAACCAGGCATGCAAAAGGGTATTTCCTGGACAGACAGGTTAGTGTGCTGCTTACTCTTAAAAGCCAGGATTTCACTCTCCTGTACCAGGTTCCTACCCTGGCAGTGAAGTTGAGCATACTACTGTTTCCAAGCTACTCACACTAGCTTTGTGATTGCTTTTGACACTTAATAGAAAAGGATTTTCATACAAGACAGAGAAGCAGACCAGTAAACACACTTCCCCAGCACCATGAAATCAGAATAAAACAGCTCACTCACAGATCTTGGGTTCCTCACCCAAATCTATCTCAATTCAAAACAAGTACTAAGATGGATTTTTTTTTTTTAAGATGACTCCTAGTCTAATGTGTCTAACTTTTCTCAGTGGGCAAACATACCATTTGAATCTACAGAAGAGCTTCTGGACAGGTGAACTTGCAATTCCTTTTGAAACCGTGATGGGACAGTTGGTTTCTTCTCAGCCCTAAAAAATCAAGAATGAAATAGCTTTAAATCACACTCCTGGTTCAGAATAGCATTCCAGTAATATTCCATCTGCTTACATGACCTACATGGAAAATAAAATGTATTTCACATACTTCTACCAGGTCCCCTGCACAAGGTAGTACTTGCAGTGTTGGGGCTTGGAAGACAACCCAACCAGCAGTAATAAGAGAGATCAAGAGGTGGTTTCTATTTTTCTATTATTGTGAGAAACAAAACACGTATTAAAAAGACACTAGCATTGTCCTTCTATAATGGGGTTACAGTGTTGATGGATAATGGAAGAGAATCTCACTTCATCTACCTGGACTTGTGCAAAGCATTTGATGCCATCCTGCATGATATCCTTGACTGTAAGTTGAAGAGACATGTATTTGACAGATGCATTACTTCGTGGGTAAGGGCTGGATGGTGACTTTCAAAAATTTGCAATCAATGGCTGAACATCCAAGTGGAGACAAGCGATGTTCCTCAGGGGTAAGTATGAACCAATGCTGTTTAATATCCTTGTACAACACAGACAGTGGGATCAAGTGCACCCTCAGCAAGTCTGCAGATGGCACCAAGCCATGTGGTGTGTTTCACACACTGGAGGGATATGATGCTATCCAGAGGGACATAGACAGGCTTGAGAAGCAGGCCCATGTGAACCTCATGAAGTTCACCAAGGGAAAGTATAAGGTCCTGTACCTGGATCAAGGCAAACCCAAGGAAAAATACAGACTGGGTGATGAGTGAACTGAGAGCAGCCCTACAGGCAAGGAGTTAAGGTTGTTGATGGATGAGAAGCTGGAAGTGAGCTGGCAATGTGCACTTGCAGTCCAGAAGGCCAACCATATCCTGAGCCTCTTCAAAAAGCAGCATGGCCAGGAGGTCAAGGGAGGTGACTCTGACCCTCCATTCCACTGTCACAAGATCCCACTTGGAGTACGGTGTCCAGTTTTGTGAGGCCCCCAGCATAAGAAAGAGATGGACCTCTTGAAGTGGGTCCAGAGGAGGACTATGAAGATGCTCAGAGGACTGGAGCACCCCACCTATGACAAAAGGCTCAGAGAGGTTTGGGGTTGTTCACCCTGAAGAGGAGAAGTCTCTGGGAAGACATTCTAGTGGTCTTCCAGTACTTAAAGGGGGCCTACAGGAGGGACTCTATCAGGGAGTATAGTGATGACGTGTAACAGCTTCAAATGGAAAGACAGTACATTTAGATTAGCTGTAAGGAAAAAATTTTTTACTGAGTGAGTGGTGAGGTTCTGAAGTGGCTGCCCAGAGAAGCTGTGGATACCCCCTCCCTGGAAGTGTTCAAGGCCAGGCTGGATGGGGCTTTGAGCAATCTAATCTAGTGGGAGGTGTCCTTGCCCATGGCAGGTGGGTCAGAACTAGGTGATCTTTAAGGTCACTTCCAACCTAAACCATTCTATGATCCTATGAAAAGGAAAGAATCTAGGCCTAGTAACACATCTGATGGTCTTGCATTTTATATGTTCAGACCCACTACTTGGGCTTTTACTAGGATAGCAGTCTTATTTTCAAACATGATTATGCTCACCTTCTTGATAATCACATCAGAGTCTCCTGAAAGTACCTGGCTTCAGGTGACCACATAAAACTACACAGGAGCTACACTGCTTACCAGATTCCTCTCTGAAGTGCTCTCCCACAGAAAGGACACAAATGTCATGCTTGCAGATGTCCTTCTGAGGTGTCTCAGAGAGCAGCAGCTTAAACTGGGAGCACATGCCTCATAATCAGCTCCTGACAATAAAGAGATCACAGCAGCATACAGCTCACTGAGACTCTTTTGGGAACAATGAGCTGTGCAATAATTACATACACTGAAAGCAAAAGGAAACAAGAGATGGAGAAAGAGTTTGAAGACCAGCACTACGCACCTCTCAAAGACCCAACAAAGAACTGCAGTGGAGTGGTCAGGACAGCAAATGCACCAAAACAGCTCTGCATAGAAGTGTGTCAGGTTGCTGTAATCAGCAGACATGTCCAGACCACAGCAGCCACTGCACATGCACCGAGGCAGCTCTGCAGTTGGTCTCTACTCAAGGGACCAATAAGGTGCCAAGCAGGTCAGTTACATTTCATTCCCACAGATCACTATCTCAAAGTGAAGGAAGGGCACACCCTTCCCTGCCTATCCCCTTACTTTGGTAAGGCTTGTGCCATCCAACTCTGTGCTTTGGCCCTTGGACCTCAGCAGTGGGGTAAGGTGGAGGCTAGGAGCAGATGCTGCCTGATGGAACAAGCAACCTGTTCTCATCTGTACNTTGAAGAGACATGTATTTGACAGATGCATTACTTCGTGGGTAAGGGCTGGATGGTGACTTTCAAAAATTTGCAATCAATGGCTGAACATCCAAGTGGAGACAAGCGATGTTCCTCAGGGGTAAGTATGAACCAATGCTGTTTAATATCCTTGTACAACACAGACAGTGGGATCAAGTGCACCCTCAGCAAGTCTGCAGATGGCACCAAGCCATGTGGTGTGTTTCACACACTGGAGGGATATGATGCTATCCAGAGGGACATAGACAGGCTTGAGAAGCAGGCCCATGTGAACCTCATGAAGTTCACCAAGGGAAAGTATAAGGTCCTGTACCTGGATCAAGGCAAACCCAAGGAAAAATACAGACTGGGTGATGAGTGAACTGAGAGCAGCCCTACAGGCAAGGAGTTAAGGTTGTTGATGGATGAGAAGCTGGAAGTGAGCTGGCAATGTGCACTTGCAGTCCAGAAGGCCAACCATATCCTGAGCCTCTTCAAAAAGCAGCATGGCCAGGAGGTCAAGGGAGGTGACTCTGACCCTCCATTCCACTGTCACAAGATCCCACTTGGAGTACGGTGTCCAGTTTTGTGAGGCCCCCAGCATAAGAAAGAGATGGACCTCTTGAAGTGGGTCCAGAGGAGGACTATGAAGATGCTCAGAGGACTGGAGCACCCCACCTATGACAAAAGGCTCAGAGAGGTTTGGGGTTGTTCACCCTGAAGAGGAGAAGTCTCTGGGAAGACATTCTAGTGGTCTTCCAGTACTTAAAGGGGGCCTACAGGAGGGACTCTATCAGGGAGTATAGTGATGACGTGTAACAGCTTCAAATGGAAAGACAGTACATTTAGATTAGCTGTAAGGAAAAAATTTTTTACTGAGTGAGTGGTGAGGTTCTGAAGTGGCTGCCCAGAGAAGCTGTGGATACCCCCTCCCTGGAAGTGTTCAAGGCCAGGCTGGATGGGGCTTTGAGCAATCTAATCTAGTGGGAGGTGTCCTTGCCCATGGCAGGTGGGTCAGAACTAGGTGATCTTTAAGGTCACTTCCAACCTAAACCATTCTATGATCCTATGAAAAGGAAAGAATCTAGGCCTAGTAACACATCTGATGGTCTTGCATTTTATATGTTCAGACCCACTACTTGGGCTTTTACTAGGATAGCAGTCTTATTTTCAAACATGATTATGCTCACCTTCTTGATAATCACATCAGAGTCTCCTGAAAGTACCTGGCTTCAGGTGACCACATAAAACTACACAGGAGCTACACTGCTTACCAGATTCCTCTCTGAAGTGCTCTCCCACAGAAAGGACACAAATGTCATGCTTGCAGATGTCCTTCTGAGGTGTCTCAGAGAGCAGCAGCTTAAACTGGGAGCACATGCCTCATAATCAGCTCCTGACAATAAAGAGATCACAGCAGCATACAGCTCACTGAGACTCTTTTGGGAACAATGAGCTGTGCAATAATTACATACACTGAAAGCAAAAGGAAACAAGAGATGGAGAAAGAGTTTGAAGACCAGCACTACGCACCTCTCAAAGACCCAACAAAGAACTGCAGTGGAGTGGTCAGGACAGCAAATGCACCAAAACAGCTCTGCATAGAAGTGTGTCAGGTTGCTGTAATCAGCAGACATGTCCAGACCACAGCAGCCACTGCACATGCACCGAGGCAGCTCTGCAGTTGGTCTCTACTCAAGGGACCAATAAGGTGCCAAGCAGGTCAGTTACATTTCATTCCCACAGATCACTATCTCAAAGTGAAGGAAGGGCACACCCTTCCCTGCCTATCCCCTTACTTTGGTAAGGCTTGTGCCATCCAACTCTGTGCTTTGGCCCTTGGACCTCAGCAGTGGGGTAAGGTGGAGGCTAGGAGCAGATGCTGCCTGATGGAACAAGCAACCTGTTCTCATCTGTACCATTGCCTTCCAGCTTCAAGGATCTCTGCAGCTAGCTTTAAAAATTAGGTGTCTCTCACCTTCTGTGGCTTTGCAGGTCCACAGCCACATGCTGAAGATACGAACTTACTGAGTGAGTGCTGCTATAAATACAGCTTCAGAGGCTGAAACAGTATCTGCAAGACCCTGGGAGGGCACCAGGAAACAACCTGGCACAACCTCAGCTACCTTCATCATCTTGCCCTTGCCCTGTGAAAGTAACAGAAAGGGGGAGAAGAGAGAGTCTGTTCCCCTTCCACACAAGACTACACAGAAGTAAGCTGCAGAAGTCATGGCCATGAAAATCAGCTAAACACCAAAGAGCACTAGTGGGGTGCGTCACAGGCTTTGGCAGCCACCAGGAAACTGTCATTTGCAGCCTTGCTGTGAAGCTTCACTACACAATGCTGGATGCAGCAACAAAACCAGTCAGCACACAGAGAAAGCCTATAACTGGGAGGACATCCTGCCAAGATGGTACATACAAAAGACCATTAAGTGAAACCCTGAGAACAAGGATGTGCTTTGATATAATTTTGGTAATTGAGGTGCAGGAGGGCAGGGCAGATGTCGGAAAAGAAACCCAGAGAAACTGTAGGTAGACAGCACCTCACCCCAGACTGGGAAATGGGGAAGACACAAGCTGTCATCTTCAGGCCTTCTCAGTCAAGCTGGGAATGCTCAGCCACTCTCCTGTACAACTGCTGGCACCGCTCTTGGAACAGTTCTCCCAAGTCTGTGCTGGCTGCCTACAAGGCTGCCGGGAGCCCAGGATTCCTGGGGATGCTGCTCACACCTCCCCTTCATGCGCATGCTCTTTTGAGGTAAGGACTGCCTGCCTCAAAGCCCCTTTCCCTCCTGCAGTTCCCAAAGCACAGGCAGCTACAGCAGCTCTGGGGACACAAAACATCCCCAGCAGCAAGGACATCAGCTGTGGATCTTCTCACTGCTGCTGAATCCTGGCCAAGTTCTAACAGATTAATACAGTCACATGGGCCACTACCCAGCCTTGTATTAAAAATGGGAACCCTCTCTCTACTATGTCCCCAGGCTAACAGGACAGCATCTGGACCCGACATGCAAGGTCTTGTAGAATAAATCTGTCCTGCACAGCAGGATGGCTAGTCCCTTCTCTATTCTGCACTGCAGCCTCCCCAGCAAAACAGACAGCAGAGCTGGTGAAGTGGTCTCTGCTGCAGCCCCACCCAGCTTGCTCAGGAACAGCAAAACAGGGCTTACTTAGTTCAGTCCATGCTCATGTTGTTAGGAGCTGTGCTGCAGACTGGCCCCTCTCAAATCTGTCTGCTCCTGTCAGGGCCCCATCCCAGTCCCTTCCCCTGCCACACACAGGCAGCACAGCACTCTCCCCTGGCCTCAACTCCAGAAAGCCTCCTCCCTGCTCCTGCCACTGCTCACCCCTCGCCCACTTCAGCCTCCCAGCCTCTAACTTCTGCCACCATGACTTCTGTCTCTGATCACCTCCAGACTCCTGTCCGGCATAACACAGGGAGCATCTGCTCCCCCCTCAGGAGGGGCCCTGCCCCAGAGCAAAGACCCAGCAGATCCTCCCGGCACCGGGACGCCAGGATCTTCCCCAGCAGCGGGACCAGCTGGGCACTGCCACAGCAAAGGGCCCACTGTGGAGACGCAGAAGGATCTGAGGCAGCACTGTTGGACGCCAGTAAACCACTGACTCTCGGGCACCAGCGTTGGAGCGGCTGCTGCTGTTACCAGAGTTCTGAGATCCCCCAGGCACCCCGACCCCTGACACACACGCCACTCGCATGGGCGACTGGGGACACGCCTGCTGTCTGCGGGTCTTCCAGAACCAGCAGGCACCAGGGCGGGATTAAGCTGTCACGCTGCTCCGTGCCGCTCCGCAGCTACGCTGCTGGGGAAGCAGCACACCCTGCCCTTCCCATTCAATGCCACGCTGACTTCCAGCCCAGCCCAGTGACCCGCAGAGGATTACCACCACAATCACGGCTCCAGCGGACTTAGCGCCGCCACAATGAGCAGACGGCAAACGCTTGCTTGCCACCATCAGCTGATGGCCTAGGGTGGCCGAAAACAACACTCAAAGAGAAACGATGGGGCAGCAGATGGGTAAGCCACCTGGATTAGAGAGGCTCAAAGGGGCTCAGAACCAGCCTGTACCGCTAACCCAGCAAAACCACAGCTCCTGTCCCCGTCTCCGTTCACGCAAACACGGCCGGGCAGCTGCTGGCTCCGAGCACACTGACCAGGGCACCCGACACTATCACTGCAAGGGAGAAGTCAGGCAAGAGGCAAGGAGCAGGGGCCCACAGACAGCCATGACCCTGACCATTCGTCATCGCCCATCACCAACGTGCAAACCTCTTCCTGCCTTCTGGTGCACCAGTCACAGCAGCTCCCTCCTGGCCTGCAGAACAGTGACATCCTGACACCCCCTTGGCCTGACTTCTGGCCAGACCTCTCCCCAAAGACATGGGAGCAGCCCGAGAGCACGGGGCAACTACAGCTGCACCCAGAAAGGCCAAGGTCACCTCTGTCTCTCCCGGCTACTGACCCACATTCAAATTTCACCTTCTGCAACAGCAGGAGCCTGGAGTCCTGTGGCCCAAGCTGCACCACTAGCGTGGCAGCATCCAAAGATCTGCTACACTTCATGCCACCTTGCTCACACGCCCCGCAGGCACACATCTGTACACACTGACCTGTTTACCACAGTGACGTGCCTCTGCATGGGGATTTCTTTAGATGGTCCAGTCCCAGTGGCCGTAGGCAAGGCAGACCGTGTACTCTCCATGCTGGGTTTCACCACGCCACATGCCACTCTGCCTCGTGGTGGGCGAGGAACAGGCCTCTTGCTGCCTTCTTCTGGCATGCTGAGAGACCTGGGCTGTCGCAAAGTTCCTTTGGGCTTTCCTAAAGAGTTTGCAGAGGTAGCAGTGAGCAGCGCTCTCCTCCACCCCACCCAAAGAGGCTTCAAGCCAAGCAGAGAACTCCCTCCAGGGAAGCCTTTTCTCCACAGACGGTGAAGAAGGGCACTCTTGGCCACAGCCATAGAGCTCTCTGACACAGCACCATGGGTCACACCCAAGTATTCACAAACCACTATCCCTGTTGCCATGCTGCAGCTGGCAAGGAGACGAGACACCCACCACCCCTTTTGCTCTCGGAAAAGACATGAACCTGCAAGGTGCTACATCAGGTCACCCCTCAGGTGCAACCCACCATCAGGCTGCCCTGCAATGCGCCACAGCAGTGGCAGCAGCTCCCAGAGCTGTAGCACAGGCAGCCTCACACCCACACCACCACCCTAAGACTGTCGTCTTCTCTACCCTGGCCTGCAGGCAGCCTCCTGCCAGGCTCCCACCACATAGCACGGGAACCACATAACACCCGCAGAGGAACATGCCACCTTGGCCTGCAGGCCAAACAGGGATAAACACCCTGTTTGCTGCGTGCTGTACCACACCAGTGCTGCTCAAGCACTGCCGAGAGGCAGTGTCCTGCAAGATGGTGCACAATGCGCATTTACAGTTGTCATCATTTAACTGGGGTGTGGTCAACAGGTCAGCTTCCCAGCCAGAGGGCAGACTGCCCATGCAGCTGCAAGACAGCAAGGAGCAAACCCTCTGTTGCAGGCAAGAATGGTGCAATACAAACTAACCACAGGACCCATGGTTGCTCTGAGCTGCCAATGCGCAAGCAGATGGGCCTTGCCTGGCCCTGTTGCTGGGGCACCCCACTGATGGCAGCACAACAACATGGCAGTGGGGAACCTGAGCCACAGGTTCTGGGAAAACACTGCTCCAGCTGCTTATGCAAAAATGCATAGAGGTATAAAAAGCAGCTCCTGAAATTCAGTAACGTTGTGGCTCACAGGCACTTGGAGAAGCAAGAGCTGCTGGAACAGCCACAGATGATACTGCAGGGCCTCCTTCTCAGTGTGGAAGCATGGCTCATCCCTGCCACTCCTCAATAATGGGCAATGCTCAGCCGCAAAGAACAAGCAGGTTAATTGAATCGCTCCTTACCTGCAATCAAGTCATGTTTTCTCTGAAGCACAGACAGGTGAAGTGATGTCAGCAGTCCTTCAAGAGCTTCCTTTTTTAAGATCACCTCACATACATGCTTGAGAAGGGCTTACCTCACTCACCATGGATTGCAAGCACAAGCACGCTTGTCAGCAACACTCGCCACAGCCAGGAACTCTTCACTAGGATCTCAGAACTCATAGCCATTAGTGACACAGCTGTTCCCAGCTACTGTACTAAGGCAGGCCCTCCACAGCTGCCTGGGCCTTACCTGCTAACGTGACTGGAGATGTATTCTTCAGCCTCATCTGGCAGTTCACTTGCCGTCCCATTTTCCTCTTGGAACTCCTCTGCCGGGCCACTAGTTGAGCAAGTTGCATAGTCTCGCTGCAAGCAACAGCATGGCAAATAACCTTGTTGAAGTAAGAAGTGGATAGAGGAGAAAACAGTTAAGTGAGGCCAGAGCTCATCCACAGCCTTCAGAAGAACTTGCAACCATTTCCATGCCTGTAACTGCTGGCTCATGCAGTCCCACAGGTAGTTTAGTAAAGGCTTCAACAGCACACACAGACTGTGGAAACCTCCCTCACCTTTGATATTGAACCTCTGTCAGCCAACTCCATCAGATACCCTTCCATCCTGGGAGTAGAAGCAGACTCAACACAGATCAATGTGATCAAAGTTAAAGCCATTTTATTCAAACACACACACAACTTATATGTTTTTCCTTTATCAGTATAAGAACTATTTTCTATTACTATTGGCTACAAGTTCTGTACACACATCTTATTAAAGAGCCCAGCACCGGAACACCTGCATTCTCACACAACTTGCTGCCTCTCATTATCCTGCTCAACTCCATTTCTCAGCCCACATATCTTTCTCATAACGAGCTGTTCGGGGATTGTGTTATTCCAACCATAGCCTGAGAACTTCAGGCCCATTAACTTTCTCACAAGTCAGTATCAGTGTTATGCTGAAGCAAACCCTGGACAGGCCCTGAGGCCTAAAGCTAACCCTAACATATTAAGACAGTACTGAGTCTGGATGGGCCATATGTCCAATCTCCTCAAGATACATTGCTACATTTTTCAGCACAACACCATACTAAGCTGAACCCCACCCCTCCCTCAGTCTGGTTTCCCACTTTCTCTAAAGGTTGGCCACCTTGCTTTACAACAATGGAAAGTCACAGGCATCTAGTCTGACGGCCGTTGCTCCTCCTACCCTGGCACCTTTCTGACCCTGCACAGCCAAGTTCTTTGACCTGCTTACCGAAGAAACAACTGTGCCATCCTGCCTGCACAGGTCACCCTGCAAGCACTGGGTTAGCCCTCAAACAACAGCTTGGGCAAGCCCATGGCCACCTCCCTGGCCTCCTTACTAGCCTCTTGCCTCGCCCTCCGCTTCCTTGTCTTAGCAATACTGCCACAAGCCATCCATTGGATGGATGCTGGAACTCTGCTTCAAGCACTCCCCTACACCACAGACCCAGCATGTGCTTTGCCTCACAGAGGCAAAAGCTGCTGGCTCCGGCAGCTTATGTAAAATGCAGAGGTGCATCTCATCCACATTTCACGAGAAGGTCTGCAACCATTCCCACCACACCTGTAACTGCAGGGTCATGCAGGCCTCTGGCAGTTTAGGACAGGGTTCAGTAGCTGATACACTCCTTGGAGACATCCCTCTCCTTGGCAGTGCAGCTCTGAAATTAGCAAAGCAAACTAGCAGGTCCAACAGAGCCCCTCCATCATCTTCCCACATTTAGTTTGGGCACCACCAGGGAACGGCCCAGTTTCTCACTTCCATCTCACAGGCTGACCAGCTTGCTTTACAACACTGCCCTGCACACTCACATCCCCAAACAGCTTATTCACAGAACTTGCAGGAGTCTTCAGCAGCCATCCAACGCCCAAAGCCAACAGACACACAGGCCCTGTGCTGCAAGACCGACACTTGATACCCTTGACACACTAGTTTCTTCTATACAGTGGTGGTACTGGGTGAAAAAGGGTCCCTCATGCACAGCACCACTACCCTCATAACCACAGCCAACAACAAGCACAGGGGCTGACAGTTCAGAACAGGAGGGAGGCAGGAGAAATTTAGGGACTTGGCCAACACCTCTGACATTCATCAAACAGCAGCTCCAGAGAGGAACTTTTCTCACAAGCAAGGCAGGACAACCAAAGCAGAAAACCCAAAGCCCAGACCAAAATACAAGTGATGGCTAAGCGCCAACTGTTTGCTCCAGAGTTCTCAGTCTCTCAGCCTGACCCCAGCAGACCGAGGGAATATGGGCAAGGGAAGACACCACCAGGAACACAGCAGTGCTCTTGGCCTCCAGCAGTGTACTCCAGCTCGTCCTTCCCCTCCTCTTCCTCCTCCACTGCACGTTCAGCACCTCCACTGGGTTGGTTCAATCTCCAGATGTTGGAGGGAGGCTGTCTCCTTCGGGGGGACATCTCTCCCACCCAAGGAGCTCCTGCTCAGAAATACACTGTGCAGTCAACAGCCATGCAAGGCATACTGGTGGTGTCAGAGCTTGGATGGTTAAATGCAAACAGGCACACAGCACATACTCAGCATGAACTAGGAAGCAAAGAATCCACTCTTCTACCTCACTCCAAGCTCCACAGAGGTACACTAAACATGCAGGAGCTGTCCCAGGCTGTGACCAGTCCATACCTGTGCACAGTTCACTTCCCAGCCCCTCTCAGGAGTTGCCCAAGACACATTCCTTCAGCATGTGTTTCAAGAGATGGATGGGAGCACACCTTGCGATATCGGAGTTGACTAAGCTGTCCCTCAGCTGCTCAGGTTTGCACACTGCAAGCATCCTCAGCAGTCTGCCCAGGCTACTCCCCACTGTATGTGAAGATCAGGTTTGTGACCACCTGAGGAACCTAAACATAAATAAGTCCATGGGACCTGATGAGATTCATCCAGAGTCCTGAAAGAATTGGCTGATGTAGTCGCCAAGCCACTTGCCATGATATTTGAAAAGTCTTGCAAGTCAGGTGAAGTCCCTGGAGTCTGGAAGAAGGGGCATGTTACAGCCATTTTTAAAAAGGATAGAAATGAGGACCCTGAAAACTATCGCCCTGTCGGCCTCACCTCTGTGCCTGGGAAGATCACAGACCCCTAGAGGGTCTAACAGGACAAACAGAAGGCAGTGGGCTGATGAAGGACAGCCAACATGGCTTCATCAAGGGCAGGTCCTGCCTGACCAATCTAGTGGCTTTCTATGATAAGGTGAATACATCCATGGACAAAGGACAACCTGTTGATGTGATCTATCTGGACTTCTGCAAGGCTTTTGACACAGTCCCCCACAACATCCTACTCACCAAGTTGGAGAGATATGGATTTGATGAGTGGACTGTACAGTGGATAAGGAATTGGCTGGATGGTCGCATCCAGAGGGTGGTGGTCAACGGCTCGATGTCCAGATGGAGCACAGTGACAAGTCCCTCAGGGGCCTGTACCGGGACCTATATTGTTTAATATCTTCATTAATGATATTGACAATGGGATTGAGAGCACCATCAGCAAGTTTGCAGACAACACCAAGCTGAGTGGTGCTGTTGATAGGATGGAGGGATGAGATGTCATCCAAAGGGACCTGGATAGGCTGGAGAGGTGGGCCCAGGTGAACCTCAGGAGGTTCAACAAGACTAAGTGCAGGGTCCTGCACCTTGGTCGGAACAACCCTCACTATCAATACAGGCTGAGAGATGAGGTGCTGGAAAGCAGCTCTGCAGAAAAGGACTTGGGCTGTTGGTGGATGAGAAGCTGGACATGAGCCAGAAGTGTGCAATTGCAGCCCAGAAGGTCAATTGCATCCTGGGCTGCATCAAGAGAAGTGTGGCCAGCAGATCGACAGAAATGATTCTGCCGCTCTACTCTGCTCTGGTGAGACATCACCTGGAGTATTGCATCCAGTTCTGGAGCCCTCAACACAGGAAAGACATGGACCTGATGGAGCGGGTCTCGGGGAGTGCAACAAAGATGATCAGAGGGCTGAAACACCTCCCTTATGAGGACAGGCTGAAGGAGCTGGGGTTGTTCAGCCTGGAGAAGAGAAGGCTCCGGGGTGATCTTATAGCAACCTTCCAGTACCTGAAGGGGGCCTACAGAAAGGCTGGAGAGGGGCTGTTTACAAGGGCCTGTAGTGAAAGGATGAGGGTTAATGGGTTTAAATTAGAGAAGAGTAGATTTAGACTGGATATCACGAAGAAGTACTTTACCTTGAGGGTGGTGGATCAGTGGAATAGGCTCCACAGGGAGGTGGCTGGGGCACCATCTCTGGAGATATTCAAGGTGAGGTTGGACAAGGCTCTGAGCAGCCTGGTCTAGTTAAGGGTGTCCCTGCTCACTGCAGAGGGGCTGGACTAGATAACCTTTGGAGGTCCCTTCCGGCCCTAAACATTCTATGATTCTGGTCATCTTGGAGCAAAGCATTTCTCCATGCCCAGGGCTTCACTACCCTACTTGTGCAGACATGCACAGAAGAAACCAAAAAGTTATTGCACACTGAAGAAACACATCTGTTTCCCATCTTTCCCCAAGATTTTGTTTGGACATTAGGACCAAGTTGCATTAAAGACAGAGAGAGAAAGGAAATCCTGACTGGACAGGTGAGAGAGCTGAGCTGCACCCTGCTGACACCTAGTCTAAGCCAGTTGCTTTACATAGACATTTTAAGGAGCCCTGTCCTGGTTTGGGTGAAAACCAAGCAAATTCTGTTCAGTGATTTTACTTGTCAGCTCAGGTTTTCGAACTAGCTGCACTTTCTAGAGTTAGAAACATGTTTTGCAGACAGTGTCTGCTTCTAGCAGTGATAACGCCTCATGTTTAGAGTTACTACCAGGGATGGAATACAAACCAAGACCACTGCTAGAGTTTGTGTGTTGCACTGGGGGGGGCAGAAAAGTGAAAGACCACACCTGTGGGGAGGAGTGGACAGGACAGGTGACCCCAAACTGACCAACGAAGTATTCCATCCCATACACATCATATCCAGTATATAAGCTCGGGGGTCCGGAAACTCGGCCCTTCCCTTTTTGCCCTTTTGGTCTTCTTCTTCGCCTTTCTTCGGCCCTGCTCGTCATCCCTTTCGCTTCCAGTCTACCCCTTTGGCTTTGGCTCTTGTGTTCGCTCCCGAGACCCGGTGCCAGAGTCCAGCTCCTCCACAGCATCTGTGAGGGTGACGCAATTACCATCGGGGGGAGGTTGGGTTCAGTACTGGCTTTGTACATATTTGTATATACTTCATTTTCATTTTTTTTTAAATTGTTCTAGCTCCTTTTTTCTAATCACTAAGTCTCTCTCCCTTATTCCTTTTCTCTCCTCTTTGGGGAGTGAGGGGGGTTAAAAGAGAGCAATCTGTTATCGGTCTGGGGGTTGCCCTGACCCTAAACCGCGACAAGCCCACAAGAAACAAGTTTTTGAGGTGCAAGACACAGTCCTCTCACTGTCTGAAAGGCAGCACATCCACCTGTTATATCAGACTCTCGTATCATCTAGAGACTTGGTGAGGATGATTTCTGCCTCATCATCTAGGTTATTCAAGAATGTGTTAAACTGCATTTCCCCAGCATCGAAGACTGCTGACTGGTTTTCTGATTGGTTTTGTGCCACTGTTACAAGGGAGACTGTCAGAAGTTTTCTTAGAATTCAGATAACCTACATCCAGTTCTCTTCTTTTATTCTCACAGCCAGTCATCTCATTTGGAAGGGTATTACTTTCACCACATATAATTTTCACTTCCGAAATCCATACTGACTATTCCTACTTGCCTTCTTGTCTTTCACATGTCTGGAACAGCTTTCCAGGATTAGTTGCTCATTCTTTTCTTAGAGATCAAGGCCAGGCTGATCAGCCTGTGATTCCTTAGATCCCTCTTCCCACCCTTCCTGAAGGCAAGGGTCACACTTGCTTTCTTCCAGGCCTCAGGAACCTCTCACAAACCACCATCACCTTTCAAAGATAAAACTAGTGGTTCTGCAGCAGCATCAGCCAGCTCCCTCAGCACCCATGGGTGCAGTACAACAGACCATGGACTTGTGCTCTTCCAGTTTATTTGGTGTTCCCCAGCCTAATCCTCCCCCACCGATGGCAAGTCTTCCTGGCCCACCTCTTTCCCACTTCTCTCAGGAGCCAACAGTTGGTCTTGCCAGTAAAGACCAAAACAAAGGCAACAGTCAGTGAATGAGCCTTCTCTGTGTCCTGTGATATAGGTCCCTGTTCCTATTCATCAGCACACACATCTTTTCCCTAATCAGCCTTTTGCTGATGACATACACTCCTGCAGAAGCCTTTCTGGGTGCCCTTCATGTCCCTTGCTAGAATCACCTCCACCTGGGCTTTAGCTTTCCTAACGCCATCCCTGTATGTTTGGACTGTGTCTCTATATTCCTTCCACCCCACCCAATACTGTCTCTACCTCTTGTATGCATGCATTTACATGGTAAAGTCAGGAGCTTCTTTCTCATCCAGGCATGCCTTCTGCCACCTTTGCTTTTAAAATAGTAACTTATAAGACAGAAGATTTGCCATACAGTAGATTGTACCAGACCAAGTCTTAGCTCACCTCTGTAAAAGGTGAACCTGAATTCTTTAACTCTGCATGCTTGACCAATCTGATAGCCTTCTATGATGTCCTAAATGTCTGGTTAGAGGAGGGGAGAGCAGTCAGTGTCATCTACCTTGACTTCAGCAAGGCTTTTAACATTGTCTCCCATAACATCCTCATTATAAAATACATGACGTGTGGGTTAGATGAGTGGACAGTGAGGTGGATGAAGAGCTGGTTCAGTGACAGACCTCAGAGGGTCATGATCAGTGGCACAGGGTCAAATTGGAGGCATTCCCCAGGGGCTAGTACTGGGTCCGGTCTTTTTTATCATATTTATCAATGACTGTCAGCAAGTTTGCTGATGATACAAAACTAGCAGAGTGTCTGACACACCAGAGGGCTGAGATGCCATCCAACATGACCCAGACAGGCTGGGGAGCTGGGCAAAGTGAAACTAATGAGGAAAGGCTGAGAGAGCT